>ML869517.1:29600-48017 GCA_009831015.1 Picea engelmannii | reverse complement strand
CCATTTTTCCCATCTTCAGATTTCCCTCCATACATTTCCCTACTACAGAAACCCGCCTATGGGGCCCCAATCCCCCACTTGTTTTTTTTAGAAACCAACTTGCACCATCCTCAGGCCAAGCCATCTCACACTGGGGCACCCATTTCTATATCTATATTATTATCCCCACTGAGTTTTTAATTCTTTTTGTAATTAAGCGTTTGTTTCCAGCATTTTACATAGCTTTTTGTCATCACCTTTGGCGACCTTCTTCCTTTTTGGAAAACGCAACTCATGTTTCCCTTGGTTGGGGCCTTCCTTATCACCTACTCTTGTTGACATCATCCATAAAATCTGAGTATCCCACAGGCCACCTACCTCTGCTCTCTGAGTTTGTTCACTTTGTCCCACCTCTGGCACAACTTATCCCATGTCTCGTTATCCCCCTAACACTTGACCTAGTTGAATGGTTGCGACCACTTATACTTTGTCTATATTCCCAACCAAGGGAAGTCTTGAGTCTCCATGCATCTTAACTTCACCCATGTACCTCCTCAGTTGTTGACCTCACCTAGTGGATTTCACGAAGCCCTTTGCTTCTTGGAGTCGCGTCTCCCTTTTTTCCGACATCAACACAGTTTCCAGAAGGGCAACAGTATCTTGACTCTCATTACCTTTACAATGAGGAGTCTCAGATGGCACAGGGAGAACCATCATTGTTCTCTTCTATCGTTGACCCCCATAACATTCGACTTCAACACTTTCTCATGTTATGGTGGGTCTTACTTTGCGACTATTGCAGTTGTTTTCTATATTTGTCGAAGACCTCTGAACTTTGTTGGGCTATCAATGCCCACAGAGTCCATGATACTTCTTACAGGTGTCATTGCCTACTGTTCATAGCATTGTTACTCATCAGAATTCTCCTCTACCTTTATCAAAACTTCCCTCGAGGGCGCTGCAGTTGTCTACATCAACACACAGTTTCAGTTACTGTACAACACCCTTTTTTGAGTTACATGAAACGAGCATGGGGCATGCCCGCCTCGTTTGTACACAATTTATTTTCCACACCTTGTGAAAGGTTGGGACCTACAGGTTCCCTTCTCCCTCCAACGGGTCACTCTTGATACTCTCACTATCGCTCTTTCTTACAACGGTACTCTCAGTAGAAGAAACATTATGACTTTCGACTATCTGTATGCTCCTAACCTCATCCATCAGGGGGCATCTATTATCATTGAAATTTAGTTCGCAAATTGTTACAGGAATCCAGCATCTTCAAACAACTATTAGTTCACCCATGGACCAACTATAAGTTGTGCATGGGAGTGTGTGCATGGGAGTGTGTGAGGTAAAAATGAGTGAGTGAACAGGAAATCAGCAAACAAGTCATCTGTCGAACCCCCCCCATCAAACCAGAGGTGAGTTTAAGTAACCTCATGTGGAAAACAAGAACCTCCTGGACTTCCCCAAGAAGCTCACGTAACCGATCCCCTCCCTTAGCCAAAAAGGGTAATTAAAAATAATAATAAACACTTATTCCCTCAAGCTCCCTCTCTTGTGGAGTCATAGCCCCCTATAACTCTATTCCTTATCCGTCTAGCAGCCAACGATGTGCTTATTATTAATAATGATCAAAAAATTACATTTCTTGGGCATACTGGCCCTTTAATAATTGTTTGGGCACTTAGGCCTCTCAGCATTGTAACAATGCATTATTTAAAATGGGGGTTCGAAACCTCGGGTGTTACATCCCCTCCCCCTTATTTTGGCATTATTCTCAGTGCATATACAAAATAGAGATCAAAATATCAAATTTATTCAAAACTCCGCGAGTACTATGCTCGCATGGCATATTCATGCTCCCAGGTAGCATCTTCAGGGCCGTAGCAGGTCCACTGAAATTTTACCAGTTCTATAACTTGATTTCAGAGCATTTTGACTTTTCTGTCCAATACCCACTATTATCATTGAAATTTCATCCGCAAATGGTTACAGGAATCCAGCATCTTCAAACAGTTATTAGTTCACCCATGGACCAAAATTACCAAAAAAACATTTCCAAAAGGTCCAAATCTATACAACCAGTTATAAAATCAGGATGCACTATGACTATACAAGGCACGCGCGCACATGCGCCATCAAGAAATGTAGGAAAAGCACACATGCGCACGATGCACGACTGTGGATGCTAAAAGCCATGCACACCTGAGAACAACGCATTTATGATGTTGGTCGGCCTCCCACCCACTTCTGGTTCAGCTTCCAAGTCGATTTGACATCCAAATCTTGGATGGATCCAGCTGGATGGCTGGTCAAAGACCTAAAGGTGCCCTAAACAACCCCTTTTCACACTAAAAGTTGGTTGCACAATACCTCAAAGTGGTGCTATAAAACAAGGCCATGGGTGCACTACATCTTTAAGGAATTCATTTGCAAGGTTATTTTGTTGCTATTCTCTTGGGGAAACCTCTTTTCTCATCAAGAGAATACTAGCACCATTCAATTTGGGCAATCCACATCACCTTTTGAGTGGGTTAGCTTGGGATTCTTTCACTATTTCTTTCAAGTTTTCAAGTTGTAAGACGAGCTCAATCTTGGGGGTCCAAGAGCCCTCCCTTGGAGGAAGAAGGGACCCAAAGTCCCCTTTCCCTTTGGTGTTTTCTTTTCACTAATGCAATCCTTTCCATTGGTGACATGAGTCTTCTTTGTTTCTTGTTCTTATGTCCTTATGCACAATAGTTTAATTTTTTTTTCCCTTCCTAGTTTAATTCTTAGCTTAGTATTTTATGTTTATTCTTCTGACCCTTTCCTTTACTATTGTCTTGCTTAGCTAACCCAACTAAGCTTGTAAGCACCTATGTTTTGCTCATTTAGGTGACAAAAGAGGCGCAACACCCACACTGGCTGAACCTTAAAGTCTCCCTCCATATCTACCTGAATCATACGCCAATCAATAACATGGTTAGGATCATGTACATATTTCTTTAGTAAAGATACATGAAATACATTATGCACACTCATGGAAGCAGACAATGCAAGCATGTATGCAACTGGCCCTATTCTATCCAATATTTCAAATGGACCATAGAATCTGGCTACCAGCTTTGTACAACTACCCAATTTCAAAGAGATTTTCTCGGGCTTCACTTTCAAAAATACATGCTCCCCTACTTTAAATTCTCTAACTATCATGTTCTTGTCTACATAAACTTTCTGTCTATCTTGAGTTGCCTTTAAATTCTACTTGATCTTAACCACCTAGTCTGCCATGTCCTTGAGAAACTCCAGCCCAAGTACCACTTTGTCTGCTAGGTTGTCCCAGCTCACTAGAGTATTGCATTTCCTACCATACAAGGATTCAAATGGGCCCATTCTCAATTAATCTTGATACACATTTTTATATTCAAACTCAACCAAGTGTAAGTAATCTTCCCACTTAGATGGCTTATCCATCACATACATTCTCATCATGTATTCAATTATTCAATTGACCCTCTCTATTTTCCCATCTGTCTGGGGATGATAAGTTATGAGAAAGTTTAGATTTGTGCCAAATCCTTTAAACAATCCCCTCCATAAATTGGAGGTAAACTTTGTATCTCTGTCCGAGACAATTGTCCTAGGTATCCCATGCAACCTAGCAATTTCCTTCATGAAAATTTCTGCAATATTAGCTACTTTATGTGTTGTCTTCATGGGAAAAAAATGAGCCGCCTTTGTTAATTTGTCAACCACCACCAAGATTGAATCATGTTGCTTATTCATTCTAGGTAGTCCTATGATGAAATCCATGGTGATCACTTCCCATTTCTTCTCTAGAATTGACAATGGCTGCAACAAACCTGTTGGGTGCCTATGCTCAACCTTCACCTTCTGACATTCCATACATCGAGCGATGTAATTGGAAACATCCTTCTTCAGTCTTGGCCAAAAGAACTGGCTTCTTACTACTGTAATCATTTTCTGGTAACCGGGATGTCCAGCATAAGGAACATCATGCATTTCCTTTATTACCACATTCCTTAGTTTTTCAGAACTACGGACATAGATTCTATTTTTATGCATGAGTAATCCATCTTCCTTTATCTCATACTCCTTTATTCTCTGTTGTACATCTCCTTGTTGTAATCTTTCCTTTACTTTTAGGTAATGCTAGTCTGTAACAAGACCATCTAAAATCCTTCTCTTCAAATCTGACTGATGCATACTAACAACAATAACATGCATGAGATGCACTCTTCTACTAAGTGCATTGACAACTTTATTCTCCTTGCCCTTGATATGCTTGATATCGAAGTCATATTCACTTAATAATTCCATCCATCTTGTTTTCCTAGCATTCAAGGTCGTCTTTTCAAAAAGATACTTCAGGCCAATGTGGTCTGTTCTTAATTCAAATTTCTTCCCCATGAGATAATGCCTCCACATCTTCAAGCCATGAACAATGGAAGAAAGTTCCAAGTCATGTGTGGAATAGTTCTTCTCATGCTCCTTAAGCTTTCTGGACTCATATCAAATGACATGTCCATTTTGCGTTAGGACTCCCCCAAGTTCTTCCTTACAAGTGTCTATACACACCACAAAACTTTCATTTGGGTCAACAATATTTAACACAGACACACTAGTGAGTAATTCCTTTAACATATTAAAATTCTTTTCACACTTGAGTGTCCATTCAAATTTAGTTCCCTTCTTTTGCAAAGAAGTTATAGGATGAGAAATCTTAGAGAACCCTATTATGAACCTTCTGTAGTAGCTGCCTAATCCCATAAAAGATCTGACGTCTGGCACATTCCTGGGTGTTGGACACCCTCTAATGGATTCCATATTCTCTGGATCTACGGTTATGACCTGCTCTGAAATAATGTGTCCCAAGTAATGAATCTTCTTTTGATAAAAATAACACTTACTCATATTGGCATACAATTGATGTTCTCTCAGGACTTGCAACACCAATCTTAAGTGATGTTCATGCTCCTCTTCAGGCTTATAATAGATAAGTATTTCATCCAGGAATACTATGACAAACTTGTCCAAATAATTTCTAAATATGCCATTCATTAAGAACATGAATACAACAAGTGCATTGGTCACTCCAAATGGCACCACTACAAATTCATAATGCCCATACATGGTCCTAAAGTTTGTCTTATTAATGTATTCTTCCTTGATTCTTACCTAATGGTATCCTTCCCTCAGGTCAATCTTTGAAAATACCTTTGATCCTCTTAGTTGATCAAAGAGGTTATCAATTCAGGGTAAAGGATACTTGTTCTTTATAGTGTCCTTGTTCAGTTTTCGGAAGTCAATACACAGCCTCAAGGTTCCATCTTTCCTTTTGACGAAAAGAACTGGTGCTCCCCAAGGTGAAACACTCGGACGTATGTACCCTTTCTTCAACAATTCCTCCAATCGGATTTGCAATTATTTTAACTCTAGTGTGATCATTATGTAAGGTGTTTTTGACACCAGGGCAACTCCTAGTACTATATCACTTAAGAAATCTATCTCCCTTCTTGGTGGCAATCCAACTATTTCTTGGAATATATCTTCAAATTCTTGTAGTACCGAGAAATGTTCAAGGCTTGGCCCCTTTGTATTATCTATATATTCCACATGAGATGCATATAGTTGACATCCCTTCTTAAAACATCTTTTCAGTTGTAAGACTGAAATCTCCCTTATAGCGATGGGTCTTGGAATTCCTTTCACAGTGCTCTATTTTCTATTTCCATCAAGACATGTAAATGTCTTGTTATGACAATCTAGGACATCACGATGCTTTTCCAACCAATCCATCCTAATCAGAACATCATAAAACCCCAATGGTATGATATTTAGATCAATACTATTATTCACGCAATTAAGACTTATTGAACAACTTCTGACCATATCATGGATTCTTCTTTTGGTTTCAGTGCCTAACTGAACCAAACTTGATTTTCCAAGTTTAATTTTCTCCAAACGTAATCTATCCACTATCTTAGGATCAACGTAACAATGACTTGCTCCTGAATCAATCAAAATAACAATAGGCTGATTTATGATCTTACCTTCCACCTCGATCATATTGGACTGGTACTCTGCTTATCGATCATTTAATGTTGCATAGATTCTTCTCATATCTATGACTGTTGTAGCCTCTTAGATGTTGTTCACAGTCTTCACTCTGTCTTTTCTGTGTGGACAATCCTTGTACAGGTGATCTTCCTTGCATCCCCAGCATTGGATTGGTGGTCTTCCCCTTTTTCCCAAGGAATCTTCTTTCTTGGATTCCTCCTTAGTATACTGATCTTGACGATATCTATTAGGCTCATTCCTATTGAAGGGAAGTTTGAATCCTTTCCTCCTCTGATCAGACTTCACATTTTTCTTGTCCTTCCAAGATTTCTGTAGGGATTCTCTTCCTTAGCCTTTCTCATACAGGTATTTATCCTTCCTGATAGATTCAGTCAAGTTCTTGGGTTCATCATACTTGATCTTTTCCTTATAAAAGGTTGGAAGTCCACTTAGAAATCTCTGTATTTTCACTTTCGTGTCACCAATGAACCTGACATACTTTAGCAATCACAAGAACTTCTTATCGTACTCTGCCATAGTCATGCTTCCCAATCGGAGTTCAAAAAACTCCTGCATTTTCTTGTCATAGAAATTCTCTGAGAGGTACTCCTTCTGGAAGTATTTCTTTAACTATTTCCAAGTGATCCTACTTTCATTAACATCCTCCACTGGCTTCAGTTGGCCCCACCACACTGCATCTTTCCTGTGTAAATGGTAGGTGGAAATCATGGCTTCTAGGTTTGATGAATAGTTATGCAACTAAAAATATCTCCAGAGTCCAAGCAACCATGCTTCAACATCATCTTCCCTTTCTCTTTCACCATCGAAGGAAGGTGGCTTGAGCTTCTTCAGTTCTCCTTGAAAAAAATCTATCTCTTGTCTCCTTCTTTGTCGCCTGACAGGGGACACCTATGGACTGCTTATGGTATCATCCGATGCATAAAGTTTTCTTTCTGAGTAAGGAGGTGAGAGGTGTCCACGAGCTCTGCTAGCACTTCTAGAATAACCATCTCTTCCACGATCATTTCTCCTTTCACGACACCTACCTTCTTCCTCTTGTCTTGAGTTTGATCCCTTCTTTATTTTCCTCTGCAACTAATTTAATCTTTGCAACACTTGAACTTTTATATGAATTTTCTCTCTCATCAGTCTCTCATTGTCTTCTTTGTATCTCTACACTTCCATCTTCAGGCTTCTTACTGTTTCTATTAACATTTCCTTCTCTCCTTTTCCCTTGCATCCATTGGACTCTTTCTCTGCATTACCAACTATGGTATTCTAGCCTTCGGCCTCCTTTTCATGACTGAAGGCTCCCTCACCTTCTTCTATTTCCTCAATATGCATCCCGAACTAACGTGCCTAAGCCTCTCAATTCTGAAAAATGTGCAAGTGACCATTTTGTTAGAATTACAAAAATTTCCAAAGCATGCCACCAACCTCTCTCTTTTTGTTTATGGAGATAATATCCCCATTCTCTGAAAATAATAGTGTCCTCTTATCCTTGGTCAACACAGAGTTTCACCCTGTGCAGGCGCTTCCTTCAAACCACCTCCCATGTGACCAGGACTAGAAACTGTGGTTAAATCCTTCCTTCAAAATTTTCTGTCTCAAGGACAACCAATTCTTCCCTTATCCCTCCTTTCCTCAGTCCTTAATCTGCATATGACCAAGGCCATGACCCTGCACTTAGCTGAAAAAGCGCTTGTTTAGAGCTTCAGGACTTTGGGACTTTCATCCAGGACCAGATCAATGGTCCTCATCCTCTTTCATGATCAATGATCGAGATTGACTTCAGGACTCCGCACTTCATAAGTCTAAAATTTCCTCGCTTTCCTCCTCCCGAAACTCTTTTACCTGGAGTTCATGATCTGTCGATGTGTGTCCTCCCACAGATCAACGACGATGAATCACTTCAGATTTTTGGGCTTTGAAAGTTTCAAACTTCCCTCATACACTTTCTCCTGGAGTGCTTTCACTTGAAGTCGACGATCCTTCAAAGTGTGTCTTCTTGAATCGACGATCGATATATATACTCTGACCTTTGGGCCTTCAGGAGTTTTTGACCCAATGCAACTTGTCACATATTTACCTCTTGGAGTACCCATCCTTTCAGACTGCACGATCTGTCACCACGTGGTGAAATGCTAGAAGCAGACACGTGGCCTAATCAAGTGGGTGACAATTGTCATGTTCTAATCAACTTTTCAATATTCGAAAAGCTCAAATCTTACTGACACGTGGCACACATCCCATGTGTCCATGTCATCCCATTTGACATCCTCAAGCCACATAACTTGGGGATTCTAGGTTCCACATCACCTCTAGGTGACTTCACCGTGCCCCATCACTTCGGCTCTTCGAGCTTCGGGGCTTTGGGAGTTTTCAAACTAGCACACTTCCAATTCTCCCGAACTCTGAATTCCTGAACTGGCCAATCTGTCTCCATGTGTCCTCCTAGAATGGATGACCAAGATTCACTTTGGGTCTTCACTCGAAGTCCATGGATCTGCTCCATGTGTCATCCTTAATCTGATGGCTATGTTTTTACTTTGGGGCTCTGGACTTCGGAGATCTCAAACTTCAACCTTTTTCCTTGAATTTTTTTTCTATATGGAGCTCGTGATCTACCTCTGCGTGTCTCCCAGAGATTGACAACTACGATTCCTTCGGGACTCTGAACTCTAGAAATCTCAAATTTCAACTTATCTAGCCCCACTAGCTTTTATCTGAAGTCATGGATATGGTGATGCATGGCTCTTGGTAGATCAATGGTTGAGATCCTCTCAGATGATCGGACAGTTGATATTTTCTTCGGCTCTCCCTCTCTCCGGGCTTTGGGAGTTTGAACTCTCAATTTCTCCTCGCTTTCTCTTTCCTAGAGTGCTTTCACCCAGAGCACACGATCGGTTGATGCATGTCCTCCTATGGATCGATGGTCCCCATCTACTTTGGCTATTTAGAGTTTCGATGTTCAAGCCTTAATCTATCACATCACTGCATGCCTTTCAAATTTGTGGGGGCATGTAGTGGTGGTTTGGAGTAACCCTCTTTTCGCCCCGCAATTCTCCTGATGATGACATGTAATCTGATTGTGGGACTGCCTTGGGAGATTATCTCCCGTGCAACTCGATTCCCTGCAATGCCTGCTGACCATTGATCTCTCTCTCCAATCGGATCCGACGGTTACGACCTTAGCCCTTTCTTTCTTTTCATTGGACGACCCTTTTTCACTTTTCCTCCGATCCAACGATCCCGAATCTCTCCTGATCCTACAGTGGCAGTCACTCCTGAATTCAAAAGGGGCGGTCATGATCCTCCGAACCCTTATAGAGGATCTATGATGTTTTGTCTCCTACGTAGTTTCTGCAACGCCATTCCTCTTAATATTTTCAATATCATGGTCAGAGTTCAATCTCGACCACAAGACTCTGACCAACAGACCTAACCCATACCGGCCCGGTGTTTCAACCAAAAGCTCTGATACCAAACTGTAACATACCCAGCCAGCCACCGGCCGAGGTATGCTACCTGCAAGCCCACCCTCGAACTTATTTATTGACGATGATACCTTATTTATTTATTAAGAATGCATAAGATAACATATTTAACAACATGCACAATAATATCCAACAAGCATGTATAATCTAAATATTATATTAAACGAAAATTAAATATACATAGTGGAAATACATTCATACAAAGATAATGATATCTTGACAGAGAGCACTTATCTTTATGAAATATGACACCGACTAGCTACAGACCAAGGAAGTTCCACCCAACCATAGACACCATTGCCTCAAATCTCAACAACAGTGTCACCCTTGAGCCAGGGCTATGAATCCACAAGGACAGTTCCAGAGTGTAACTGGGTTCCCAAACCAGTCAGCTCTTAATCTATCACAAGTTTCCCAACACCCACAACAATCTAAGTACCCAGCTCTCTTATACCCATCCTGTACCACCCCAAGAGACCATACCTCCACCCTTCTCTGCCACGCAGTCCCTCATGCAGTCTTTCTCCTTTATGTTCAGGGCCTCCAGCACATCTGGTCTAGAATCTCAATGATGGAACTCTCAGGACTCACAATTTTGAGAAAAACAGGGCACATGCCAATGCATTTCATACATGCATGCCCCAGGTCATGGTTGGATCACACCAACGACCACTACAGGAAACTATCTCATGGCTAATTCTTCAAGAACTCTGTTTCCTTTTCCAATCCAAGACACAGGTGAGGATGGGTCAATGAATGGGTCAAGGGGTGCATGGGAGTGCGTGAGGGAAAAATGAGTGAGTGAATGGGAAATTCGTGAACAAGTCATCAGTCTAACCCCCCCCCCATCAGACCAGAGATAGGTTTAAGTAACCTTGTGGGTAAAACAAGAACCTCCTAGCCTTCTCCAAGAAGCTCACGTAACCGATCCCCTCCCTTAGAAAAAAAGGGTAGTTAAAAATAAGAATAAACACTTAGTCCCTCAAGCTCCCTCTCTTGTGGAATCATAGCCCCCTATAACTCTATTCCTTATCCGTCTAGTAGCCAACGATGTGTTTATTATTAATAATTATCAAAACATTACATTTCTTGGGCATACTATCCCTTTAATAATTGTTTGGGAACTTCGGCCTCTCAACATTGTAACAATACATTATTTAAAATGGGGGTTCAAAACCTGGGGTGTTACAGGTAGGAAGGAAATGGCTATCATTGGTTTCACAAGTCTTACAATTTCTTTGATTAGTATACTTACATGTGGACACAACATTGGCATTTTTGGCCACATCATCCTTTGCTTTCTAGAGATGGGTTCAAACTTCTCTATGAAATCATTATCTAAATGCCTCAAGAATATCAAAGGGACAATGGTGGATTGGTATGGGGATCTCTGTGTCTTTATGCATGCAAGACTTACCTACCCTATTTGTGTTTAGAAGAGAATACCTTCATTTGAAATTGAGAGTGTTTAGTGTATCCAAACTACCTTTATTTTCTAGTGATAGTTTATTTTGAGATTCACATAAGGTAAGACATCAGAAATAATTTGATACACTACATATCATCTGTATTTTTGGAGTGTTTGGAAGGGGATGTAGGGTTGAGGGTTTCATTTGGTAGAGAGTGCAGGGGTCGGGAGAATGAACATATATTCTAGTGCCAATGGGGTCGGTCAAATGGGGTCGGGTGAATGCGAATGGGTTCAGGCGACGGGTTGTATACGGTCTAAATGGGGTTAGGGGTCGGGTTTTGTGCGAGTGAGTTTCAATGTTAATCACTAATTGTGTGGTTGTATCATATATATGTTATATATATGTAACATATAGATGTTATATATATGGTTGTATCATATATATAACATATACATGTTACATATATATGTTTACAATACATAAAATATTTTCATTTTATATAATATATTATATTATATATGAATATATAATATAATATCTGGGTTTTTTTCATGATATCGACAAGTTCCCCCATTGCATATCTTGGTGGTAGTAGAAAATATTCAAATGAGAACTTTGAATACTAAAGTAGGGAAAGGTTCCATGTGAACAACACTTGGACATGGGTTAGTCGATCCTAAGAGACGGGGAAACCCTGTATCAAGGGTGCACTCTACATGAACATCTAAACGGAATCATGTTAATATTTCCAAACCAAGACATGGCGGTGGATGACAACATTAGGAAATATGGAGACATTGTCGGGGGCCCCAGGAAGAGTTATACTTTATTTTTAATGGATTTCCCACCCTAAAATTAGTTCAATTGGATAAAGGGTCCAACAACTGGAAGAACATGGCTTGTATTTCAGTGTCTGATGCCCCCTCAATGGCCATTGAAAATATGGAGGACCGAGTACCATCCATTCCTAGTCATACTCATAATCACATCAGGTCTCCAAGGTCATGAACAACCTCTCGTTAATTGAACAATGTAGGTAAGGGAAGTCGAAAAAATGGATTCATAACTTTGGGAAAAGAATTGGCTCTAAGGGATGGGCCTAGGGGTATGCGTATTCAACCCATGGGTAGTCAACAATCTTCCTGAGCTACTCTCATGGCGAGGGTGGGTTGTCGCATGCCAATTTGTATATGTACGTAGAATGTTCCCTCATAGAAGATTTTCTGTAGGCGGTGAAAAGTCGACTGAAAACTAGTACGAAGAAGGGGAATCCGACTGTTTAATTAAAATAAATCATTGTGATGATCCTTGTGGATTCTAGCGCAATGTGATTTATGCCCAGTTCTCTGAATGTCAAAGTGAATAAATTCAACCAAGCATGGGTAAATAACAAGAGTAACTATGACTCTATTAAGGTATCCAAATCCTTTTCATCTAATTATTGACGTGCATGAATGGACATTGCGGTTTTCATTGGCCCAGGGGTTCCGAACTCCCAGAGTATCGAATGTCTTAGTTTCTTTTTTAGTGTAGCAAAGGGTTCCATGGGCCTAGTACTATGGAACTTTTTTAAGCACCAGAGGCTACACTCTTCAACTCTTAGCTAAGATTTCATGATCTTGTGGTCTCTTGGACAACTAGTTTGAAGGGAGTGCCCTCCAATTCACAGAACTTAAGTTCTAAAACATGGGAAGATATTTTTGAACCAGCCTAGTGACCAAGATTTTCACCTTATACCCATTCAAATGAAACAACTTACAGAATAGAAATAAGAATTATAACCATTAATTTCATGCAAAGCACAATTAATCATAATTACAAACATTAAAATCATGCATCTCAATCCAAGTGCACAGGGTAAACAAAATACTTATCTATTATAGTCAATCACCAGCCAAATGACTACAGGATTTCACCTTTCCACCCAAACATAGTATCATATGCATCCATTATTAACACTCTGTCCACCCCCATGCGAATCCATGATACCACTATGGAACTTTTTGCAGTTTCTCAAAGACTCTCTCTCTCCTTATCATGGCCTCTACGAGGTTTATCAGATGCTCCCTCAACATCAAGATCAGGGATTTTGCTCAGGTCCCGTTCTCTGCAAATTATCTGAGATCCTCTCTCTTGTTCTCTCCAGTAACCAAAACAACTTATCAAGATTTTAGTTCTTCTTATTATTTGGAGAGCCTCCCGCACGCTTCCTCTTTTCTTTTGCATATCTGGGTCGTGCATTCCCCTCCTAGTGTGTCTCCTTCTTGTCTTCCTTTGCGTGTATTATTTTATGGCTTTCTCCTCCTCGGGAAGGCTCTGGACCTATCATGTTCCTTATGTCATAAGGAAACTCAGGTCATTCTGGGCCTACAGGAAAAACTACCCTTTGTGGTACATCGGGGTAACATTTTTCTATCTCCCCAACCAAACCCTCCATGCTTCCATTCATTAGGGTAGTTGATTGTTCAATGATCCAGATTTTATGAGCAGAAATAAATGAATATAGATTATTAAAATATGCTTAACACAAATACCAAAGATACAGTAAAATTGGTTTTCTATTCAATAAGGAAATGAGTTGAAACTGTAAAATGCAGCAGAAAACAAGCTTGCTGAGAAGAGATGTGACAACTGCGCTCATTCGCAAAAAGATGAATACAATGAGTCTCTCAAGGAATTTTTACAATAAACAGGTATGTCAAAAACCCTATACATATGAAAACCTAACCCTAGAAGATGAAGCACCAAACATCATGTAGGCCTCGTTTAGGTAAGTTAGTGCATCAACTTTCTGGGGTCGTAACTTTTGCATACGATCTTCGTTTTATGCATACGATAGCCCATTGGAAAGGTCTAATTGAGAAGAATGATTTTTGACTAACCCAAGTAAGTTTCTTTTCCATTCATCGGGGCCCCAAATCCCCAAAAAACATCATTTAGGGCCTCAAACCGGCCTCAGAAGTTTGGAACACAAAAAAATGTCGAAAAACTGCCAAGCTGGAAAATTGATTTTTGAGCCAGTGGAATAGGTGGGTGGTCACAGATATCCACCTGGATCAATCCTCCCTCCTTAAGAAGTAATGGTCTCCATTGCGTTGATTTCCCCCATCAAATGAGGAAATTTATATTAAATTTGGCCCCGGGTGAGCCACTTGCCTTGGTGCAGGAGCTACCTTGCTTTGACGACTCGATAAAGTTGGATCTTTGTTTTCGAGTGTGTTGAAGGAAAATATCCCTGCGGACAGGTAGATCTCCTCAAAGAGATAGACTCTTAACTCTAAGACAAAAAGTTCTTATCATGGTCACTGAATTCCTTTTAGATCTAGGTGGACTGGTGTGTGAGAAGGAAGGAGAAAAGAAGTACCTTTTACCGGTGTTTGTCCCTGTATGCTCCGAGTTGAGCTCCAATATTTCTCTCCTCGATGGATCCTATAGACAAACAAAGTACAAATACTTCCTACTCTATCAAGATTATTCTGAAATAGGTCTATCTACTAAAGAGACAAATTCATGTGATATTGAACATGAATTAGAAAGAAACATGCCAAGCAAATTATATTAATGAGGACAAAACATTCCTTACAGCCATAGATGAATTGCAGTAGCTCCGTCAAGTCCTCCTTGCCTACCCCTTGCTCAAAAGATCCATGATTCAAATTATGATAGCTTCACTGATTGCTCCCTATGAGATCATAGGTATCTTACTGCCAAATTATCTTTGTTCCAGCACTACTTATAAGATCATAAGTTTGGTGTGATTCTCCCTTTCCTATCCCCTTTCACCATTAGAAATATTTCTTATATAGCCTTGGAGAGGCTCTAACCACTTGAGATATCCTTGGGGAAGTTGAGGATTTGCCTCCTTCAGTTGAGGATCTGCCCTAAGATCATGGTTGGACTAGGGATTCGAATCCAACTGCCTTCCAAGAATGAAAGGATCCTTCCCCCATTCATCTCAACAACTTAACTACTACCCAAAATAGGTAGCGCTCCCTCAAAAGGGCACTCAGAGCGTTATAACACTCCCTAGTAGTGTAAAGGGGAGCGCCATCACTCCTAAGGATAGGAGCGCTCCTTCAAAAGGGTTGATGCAACGCTATAACGCTCCCTGATGGCTTATGGGGGGGTGCCAACACTCCTGAGATAGTTATAAGGGAGCGCTCCCCTCCAAAAACTTAGTTTTTTGAGTGTTTTCAGATGGAAAAAGGTTCATGAGCCCAGTTAACCTTTCCTCCTCTTCTAAATCAAGTGTTTGACATGTGTCAAGTGTCCTCCTGATGTCATTTACAGGCACGACATAGGCATTATGGTAGTATGCTTCCCTGACACTTGCGACACTTGAGACCTTTGTAATGACGACACTTGTGACACTATCAAAGTGAGTATTTTTTATGTGTAACAGATTGCCCCCCAAAGTATGAAGTTAGAAGACAGGAATTGATAACTGAAATGCTTTGTAGACTTTCAAGCAAGGGTATAGACGCAGAGAACCTGACAGAAGCTGCACACAAACATCCAACAAATATTATGACATGTTTCAAACCCAAGCCAGGCATACCTATGCTTGGGTGATCAAGACTTGCAAGATATGGCTGCCATAAAATACACAGCGGATCCATAATTGTATTGATAAAAAGGTATAGCCAGCGAGGATACAGTGTGGATCTATACTCTGATGACCTGAACTAATCGTAGCCACAAGGAATACACAGTGGATCTATGAGATAACAAGACATAGCCACGACCAATACAAAGTGGATCTATGTAACAGTATAAATGTGTCACTGTTCAAGAGAAACTCCTTCGCAACCTGGGAAAAGCACATATCAAAGCGATCACTTAACTGAGGGTCTTCTTACCGATCCCGATGTAGTGCAAATCTAACCATGTGAATAGATGTCGTGATGTCGAACATGGAAGAAACCACTTGATTACCGGTCAATGATGTAAACCGTTAACAAGCACAAGGGAGATCACCATTAATGTCAATGATTCCCAAGGTACTCTAGTACATTCCAATGATTGTGAATGGATGGGCTGAAGTCGAACATTCGTGGAATCATTCGATCAGAGGTCAATGATGTAAACCCACTGTCGAATGTGAGGAGGCCTGCCATTGAGGCATGTAGGTCCCTAAGTATTAATTGGTTTCTAAGTCTAGTTCCTAGATAATGTGTTGAAGTCAACAGGAATAGGCTCATCGAAGGAGGGTCTTAATGTATCCCCCATCAACGACACGAAACGGACATAGATATGTAAATTGGTGGATCACATGAACATGGACTGACATGGGTATTAAGACAAGATATTTTTGATGGCTGACTCTCGAGGCAGATACTTCCCTTGAACACTGAGGCACGACAGCAAAAACATGACATGGACCAAAACTTGATGATGCAGTGGATGCTATGACTTACATCGGGTGACCCAGAGGAGTGAAAGAAACTCAAAGAATTGGCTCAGTGCAGAGGTTCAGCGGATTATAATGCGTGCAAAATACAAAGTGTTGTATTCAAGGGTGACTCTAAGAATTACTTGGTAATGTTCTCAAGAGACTGCTTGGCTTGCTTCTTTCAAAATTTCCCCCATCCAGATAGATGAGTACCTCTTTTTTATTTAACGAGCTCAAGGAGGGTAACACATGCTCGATATAAATCACCTTCGGTAAGTTCCTCTTCCTTTGTTTAACGAACTAGAAGAAGTAAGGGTTTGATCCCATCTGGGCCTGTCGATGCTTTGTTTAGCGAGTCCAAAGATAGAAAACTCGAAGGTTTTTCATGATTATAGAGTCTGGAAAAACACTTAAAAGAGAAGTCTCTCAGTTCCTTTTTTGTAAAGTAGTCTGACGAGACTGAAAAAGAGATAAACTATCGCTCAACATACATTTTCTTCAAATACTTTAATGACCATGAAGAGAACAAGGTCGTTCGGTAATCTTTTCGTGTTTAGAGAGTCTGAAAAGAACTTAAAGATGACTCCAATGTTGTCCTTTTTCGTAATGTTAGTCTCGCGAGGCCGAAAAAGAGATAAATTATCACTCGAAAGACACCATTTCAAACCGTTTAACGAGTGGGAAAGGAAGCAAGATCACTCGACAATCTTTTCATGTTTAGAGAGTCTGAAAATAACTTAAAGGAGACTCCAGGGGGTTCCTTTTTCGTATATCCATACAGGTCCGAAAAAGAGATAAAAGTTTACCCGGATGCATTCTCATGTATTTACGAGCACGAGAAAGAACAAAGACTAAGCTCGGTATGCCCCCAGCTTGAAAGCTAGTGGCTTAACTCCAGAAAGATCATCAAAGGCTGGAGACATGCCCTCCAAGATTCGATTCATTCACTGAAGGATAAGGGTGGATGAAAAGAAGGTTCAAGAGAGGTGATTGTTTCATTTTTTAATGAGCTTGACACAGGAAAAGAACTATGTTCAAGGCCTCTGTTTCATTTTTTAATGAGCTTGCCACAGAGAAGAGAAACTATGCTCGTGGTTTTGTCTGGATCATGGCTTCCAAGAGGATAATGCTCTGGAAGGGTACCATGTCAAGGGACAAAACTCGGTCATGGCCTCCAGGAGATCTTCACTGGATGGAAGATAATCACTCGAGAAGGAACACATGTCGAGGGTCGCGATAGGAGGAAGGAGATCAGGCTCCAATAATCCTATCGAATAAATCACCATGTCAACTACCAGATCCAAATCATCGGAAGTTGAGGTCATGGGATACAATGCCACATAATTGACATGCGGTGGGGGTGATAATGTCTGCATATAAGAACCACTTAGGGAGGTAACCCAGTCGGGTTCGATGAATGAAAGTTGATCAATAGTCACAATTCTTCCATCGTGAGGGAAAGATATCACACGGAAAAGGGTGGATACAAGAGCTTTCATAGCATAGACATAATCCTGCCCAAGGAGTAAAGCGAAATCCAAGGGGTCTCGGACTACCATGACATCGATAAAGACAGTTTTCCCTCCCAAAGTTACAGAAAACTGAGGAAGGATCCCTAAAGGTTGACTAGTTCTTCTGTTAAAAGCTAACAGATTCTGTGTAACTGGTGCAAGCTACGAACAACCCAAAGTGTACCAAGAAACAAAAGACAAAATACTAACGGGTGCAACTTCATCTATCAGCGTTTGAGGAACATCCCGACCATGAACCTGTACTGTAATCTGGAAAGGAATGTGAGAGGGAAGACGAGGTCTAGTTAGCACACCCCAATCAAAAAGGATGGCCTCATTACTTGGAGGGGGTTTCGCAAGAGGAGGAATTCCCCCTGACATGGTAGAGTCTGTATAAACGAGAAAAAAATGGGTAGTTGTTAACTCCCAAAATAGCACCATCATTTTGGTTGGGTTTTACGGTGGATAGCATGGCTATTGATAGTTTCCTCAATTCATTGTTGAGTCTTTTAGCTGCAAAATTTTAGATTTTGGTTTGACTTAAATTTGGATTGTAAAGT
>WSFP011442622.1:0-20446 GCA_009831015.1 Picea engelmannii | reverse complement strand
GGGCAGGTACAATCTTGATATTTCATCACTTCATTGGTTAAAACTCCTGGAATTTCTGATCAGTGGTGACTTGTGAGAGGGGACCTTTTAATAGATACCTTAACCTTGCCCTCTCAAACCCCCAGGTCACCAGGGACATCTCCCCTGGGCCTTCAACCCTAAATAGAAAGAGACATCCTATTGAGGTGACAGTGATAGGATAACCTCAAGTTACACCAATTTGCTTTCCATTACCCTTTCCTTTGATCAAAGTACAAATTGTGCAATAACAGGGACCACTTTCCAAGGTACCCAAAACTCAAACACTGAAAGACATCTCAAAGGTGATCCCTTTAGGAAAATCGATGGTCAGTATCAAAGATACAAAAACAATTTGACGGAGTTATTGTAGATAAAAATGAAGAAATTTCTCGCTTAAAAGATCACAGTCAGAAATTACTTGCACAAGGAAAGAAGTCCAAGGCTATGACGCAGAGTAATCAAAGATTAGAACAAGAAAAAAAGATATCGAGAAAGAGTACAAGAACCTATCAGCAAAAGATGAAGAAAATTCTCACTTGAAGAGCCTTAATTAAAGGTTGTTGGAACAAATTAGGAAGTTAAAAGATGGAAAACTTGACAATCCAGAAATTAAAACTGTCGACAGATCAAAAAATGAAGAACTCTCACACCTAAAGAATCATAATCAAAACCTGCTTATGAAAATTAAGAAGCTTAAAAATGATAAGAGGTCGTTGGGGAACAAGTTAGAACAAATCCAGGAAGAAGCATCAAAATCTTCAGGTGTAAAAATCCAAGTTGTGGAACAAGGAACAAATACAGATCCAATCCACATCACAGCTCAAGAAGATGCCAATCCAGTTGAAGAAAAGGCATATAGGGATGTTGGAGTACAAACAATGGGAACTCCAATTGTAGATACTAATAGAAGTTCATCAATTAACAAAACAACATCAATGCATGAAGAAAATAAAACTATGAAAGTAAATGAAGAAAACGCTACAAGTACGATAAGAGACAGTCGTGCTACAAAAACACCTTATCGACATCCCAATCACAAGAGGAGACACTCTAACTAGTCAAAGTTTCAACATCGTTCAGAAGGAAAACATTAATCTATCATCCAAATAATGTTGATGGAAGTACAATTGAGAACAAATTATTCTGGGAATCTTATAAGCGCAACGTTCTGCAAAGGATCGAACTAGGATGGCCAGATCATTTTACAGTTCAAATATTCTACTCAGCTCTTAGAAGTTCGTATCATCTCGTATCATCCATTATAACAACAACCAATAACCTTGCGAATATAACACGAGCCAGAACCATAGGGAGGGATTTAGAATTAGGTTTAGGGTTTTGGTTTTTTATTTTTATTGATTTCCCCTTTTTATGTGTTTTAACTTTTTTAGTGGGCCCAAGTGCTTTCCATACGACATTGTATGGAACTGGCCAGTTCAAACCGAAAACCAGAACCAGCTATTCAGACTGGAAAACCTTTGGAACCGGTTCAACCCATTTTTGGCTGGTTTCGATAACACTGTTGTACACTCATTTCTTTTAACTATATATACTATAGACTACAAAATTGGGTTGTGAGTAATCAAAGTGGACCAAGTCTGCAAAAAAGTACAATAAAGTGGGTGAGTGATCAATTTGGACCAAGTCACCCAAAGGAGAAAATATAAAGTGCAAAAGTGTATTAAAGCACAAAAATAGATAAAGTAAAACTTGATACATGTTCGCACATGTTTACTAGACTAAGTGCCATCATGGCAATAATATTTGCAACAATCAAATAAAGTGGGTGAGTGATCAATTTGGACCAAGTCACCCGAAGGAGAAAATATAATGCAAAAGTGTACTAAAGCACAAAAGTAGATAAAGTACAACTTGATACATGTTTACTAGACTAAGTCTCATCATGGCATTAATGTTTGCAACAATCAAAACAAATTAAATCACAAAAGACTTTATCATACACATATTTAGTTCATACAAATTTCAACACTAACATGATAATAAATTCAGGAATTACCACATTGCTATAAATAACATATGGGGAAAAATAGAAATGCCAATGCTGTAAGATGCTAGAAATGATCAGTCGATTTGTGTATTTGATATGTATTACATTGATATTATTTATCTGCAGTTGTCTTTATTTTTAGTGACTTGGCACCCTTGGTTGGAGCTGTTTCTTTGTCAATATGTAATCTGTAGTTATATAGTATGTACTCATAATTTCTGCCATCTGGATCAATCATAGTATCAGTTAAGTTTTCCTTGCATGTACTTTGTGTGTTTAACTGGGTGCCAGGATGGTCAAAGAATGTCTAATAGAAGGTCATAAATGTTATCTGAAAATCTATGGCTGTGTATGTGCCAGTTTCCTTACTGAAAACTGAATTTTGACTTGCAGGAGCACCAGCACCCTTGGTTAGGATAATTGGGACAAAGCAGTACAACCACTGTGCAAATGATATATATTTCTTTCTTCAAGTAAGACTTGTTATTGTGCCTTATTATATGTGATGTTAACATTTGCTTCAATACTCCATTTTCTATATCGGGGATAAGATGCAAGATTGTTTTGTCGTGCTTGTGCTTGCAGTCCACAGTATGTGTGAAGCAGCTTGCATACAGCCTCTTGGAATTGTTGCTTATCACTATATTTCCAGAGTTGCACGACCTCATTTGTGATATCCGTAATTGTGCTTAGCTCTGTGTTTTGGTTACATCCAACAAGTTCATTGTCGAGGAAAGGTGTACAATTTCTGAAACTCCATGTGGGCACATCAAATGGTCATTATTCATGCGATGTAACATACACATGGTTGTATGATATATTCCTTGTAATTGTCTAAATGACATCACTTGTGTAAATTGGTCATGTTGGCCAAACCACCTGTAAAGCATTTGGCCTGCAAAGCTAACAAAGCACATGATTTGAAGGACTTGAAATTTTCATCTTGGTGTAGTTGAATTCCATCATTTCATGGCCACATTGGGCCTTCAATGTATGAAAATTGAAATTCAGGTAATTCATAGGTTTGTCTTGATCATCCTAGTCAGAGTGCAACAAAATGTCCTGTGTTCCATATTTATAGCTCGTCTGTCGATCAAATGTTGGAAACAGCTGAGTAGGATGGAAGACAGTATTCTTTATCTTCATATCTCTTCATGCTCGTGGAGCTGCAAACCGAGAAACATTCAGGCACAGCCACCATTCAATTCTCTTGGATTATATCCTGTTGTATATAAACCAATTCGGCATGAACATATTGTTAGTTGCAACTTGCAACTGAGAGTACAGAGTTGGATGAGCTTCAATTCAATATCGAGTGTCTTCCGTTCATCAATATCATAGTGTCTGCTTGCCAGCAGATGTCTGGTTTTGCATTAAGCAAAGGCTTATTTGGCTAAGTTTAATTTTTTTATGCAGTGTTGCTGATGTCTTGTGTTACTTGTATTAACTGCTTATGTCTTGCAGGGTCAAAATTTTGTGGGATTGTTTCAGCTTTTTGATTTTCAAATGTGTGTTTGTGTACTAGTTGAAATTACATACTTGAGAACCCATGTTTGATGAGAGGTGGTAGCCAAAACTAAGCCAGCTAGCTGCAGTTTCAATCCAGTATCCTGGGAACTTTTTCCTTATACCATTGTGATCTTTACACTACTTGTGTGAAGTGATAAATAATAATTTGCCTTGAAAACAAAATAATGCCATGGCTTCTTTACAGTTGAAGTGACAAATAAAATTTGCATTTGGAAAAAAATAATGCCATGGATTTTTTACACTTGAAAATAATTCCATGACTTTTTTACACTTGTTTTTATTTTGAGTTGTTGAATCTCAGGGATCAAACATATTTAACTCCATTCATCCTTTCCTCACCGTGGCTTGGGAAATCTGCAGTGGTTGGACCAAGTGTGCATATTAGTTGTGTTTATTTTTCAGATTAAACCTCAATAATACATTTTATATAATTTTATTTATTACTCAAAATAGGTTTGAAAAAGGTAAATATTCAAATTAACATGACAGGTTTTCTATGTGATGAAAACATTAACAATTGTAGCTTAAGCAGCCTTTGGTGGAAGGCCAATCCCCCATTCATTTTGAGGAACTCGAATCTTCCATTCACCATAATTTTCAACTTTTCGTGTTATTTTGTTTAATGCTTTTGTATATTGATAAAAAAATAAGACAATGTTGTGTCTGGGCAAAGTTTGACGTCTTGTTAAGACGGTGGATGGATTGGTATGCGGAATGTAATGGGATCTATGGTTTTATTTTGGGATATATTTTAATACTTATTTCCCAAGTTAATAGAATCAAACAGTATTTTTGGGATATATTTGAATGCTTATTTACCAAGTTAATAGAATCAAAGAATATTTCTAGAAAAAAGAACCAAAGAGTGTTTTTGGAAAAAAGTTAATGATAGAAAATATAGTTTTGTTTACCTCTTACCACGACTGAAAATAATTAAATGTTAGTTGTGTTCTTATCAATGATTATTAGAATACATTATAAAACCAAGGACTGAAAATAATTAAATGTTAGTTGTGTTCTTATCAATGATTATTAGAATACATTATAAAACCAAGGATAAACGTGTAAACAAAATAATAACAATTTAAAAAATCAAATAAAATAGATAAGGGTTTTATTATTAATATAAAATATCAAATAAAAACAACAATGATAACAATATCATAACAAAATTTAACATTAAGTGTAATCAAACTTTATGGAGAGAATTTACATAAATGATGTGAAGGAGTTCTATTTTATTGTCATTAATTTCTCTTAAATATACCAAGCTATAGTTATTAATCTACGATGAAACGACATTCTAGTTTATTGTCATTAATTTTCCTTAAATATCCCAAGCTATAGTTACTAATCTTTGATGGGACAAGCATGGATGTAATTGTTCTTAACCATTTGTACCTTTGTTTAATAAAACTTTAATTGTGTTTGCAATCTTATTCTCTCTATTGACACATTTTAATGATTCTATAATTCTATTAATGTATTTTGTATTACTCACAAACTTGTTTTCATTGTATAAAAGTGTGCTTAACCATTCTTCATATTTCATACATCATATATCATTTTAATTATGTTAATTACTTTCTAGAACACACTTGTTCATAACTATCTAATATATTATAAGGAAAATCTTCATGGGAAAACCTAAGGGATGCTTCCCCACATTTATGGATGGAATACCTAGTAAATCGGTGGGTGTAGACTAATATGCCTAACCCAAGGGGATACAAATTAGAACCTGTTGGCATGGAAGTGGTCAAATGCCCAACAACATTAGCAATAGACGGTTGAGCTAACTTCTTGGGCTCTATTGTTTAATTTTTCATTAGTTATGTTAACATTAGATTTACCATAGCCATTTAATCTCATTTCAACATTCAATAAGCATATATTGAAACATAAAGAAGTAGGTAAACAAACACAAGAAGACACAAAGATTTATCCTGGGAAACCCTACTTCATAAGGGAGAAAAACCCAACAAACTTTTCTTAGAGAGAATATCCTTGCCAATATAATATAACCAATAACCAACTCTATCCACTAGAGAAAACTAACAAAGAAGAATACCTATCTCCGCAAAAGATAACCCAACAATGCAGCTGCATCAAGCCCTAGCTAGAGCGCTAAAGTAACTAGCCTCCACCAGCGTACCACCAAGACAAAAGATCAACAAGCCAACCTGTGCCCTTCTTCCTTCCTCCTTCGTTGGACTGTTGCAACTATAGCTCTCTACTAAACTTGCGCTATAGATGGGTATGTGTGTCAAATGAGGAAGGTGTCACGTTTATTTATACTAAACTGGGCAAGTGTCTTTTGCAATAGGGTTGACCTGTTGTTGACGTCGAGGGACTATAGAGTCCCCAACACCAATATCTCGACCTCCCGTGGGGCTAGGCGAGAAGAGACGAGAATGTCACCTTGGGTTTAGAGCCCCAACAAGAAAACACATTGAACTCCAGGGTAAATCTCCTCTAACCTAAAGTTCAAGCATGAAATCCCTTTGCTTTGTATTTTTTTTTTTAAATATATATATTTTTATGCTTTTATGTATGAGTTCCTAAAATTGAAATAACAAAATTAAATCTTAAAAGAAATTAAACAACTAAAGAAAATACGTACAAGAAAGACTATAACTTGATAATATTTTTGTATTTATTTTGTGAGAAAGTAGTCTAAGACAAAACTAATGAAGAGTTAAAATATGTTAGTGTTAAAGTGAAACAATTAGTTTAAAGACTATCAAAATAAATTATAGAAACTCTGTAGTGATTTGATATTTTTAAATTTTTTTTCTTTAAGTTAAAATGTAATAATTAATAAGAGAACTAAAACAATAAAATAAATAAAGAAAGTTAACAAAGTTTGTAACTATCAAAACTAACTAATAAGAATAAAATAAAAGAAACTTATATACACAATTTTACAAAAGCAATAAATCCATTAGTTTGTTTTACTGCATTTTCTTTTAAAATTTTGAAGTGTTGAATTAAGAAAAACACAGAAAACTGAGATTTAAAAGAAAACAAATAAACAAACAATTTCAGAGTCTAGAAGACTTTGATCTTTATTTAAAAATTTTCCCCATACAATTTTGGAATTCTTGGAATTTACAAGTCTCTGCGTGGAGTTGGCCAGGTATTTAGCCTTTAGCCATTCTAGAACATAGTTACAATAGAGCGACCAAGAACGAAAGAATAAGAAAGTTGAGCCAAAATGGAATGGAGCAATGGTGGTGATAACACAAGGTGAGAACTTGCATATCAGAAATTGATTAACACTGAATAAAATTAGGCCTAAATACACCACACTGACAAGTAAACTCTTCACCTTATGAGAACCAACAAAACTCATCTTCGCTTCATCCCTCCGCTGCTTCACAAGACCCCTTGTTGCCAACAATTCCGTCAATCCCTGTTGAATGTATAAAGGATGAATGATAATTTAAAGAAAAAGACCTTATTGCACTCCAAGCATATCTCTCTCTAAGTTTTTCCTTCTTATTGTTGTTGCCGAGCGCTTATTTATACAATTGATGAGCAGTTCCAAATGGTTGGAGTTGGTTTGATTCAGTTTAATTAATTGAGCGAGCTTTGTGAATATAAGTTTATATAATATAATTATTTTTTAGCAAGATATATTATGTCGTCAAAATATTAATTAATGACCTTTTTAAGAGTCAATAAAAAAAAACTTCAAGATTATTGCTCGACAAGTGTTAACTATTCCAATCTTTGATAATCGTTGTAAACACAGTTAAGTTTTTGTCCATGACAAGAGTCTGCAAGCAAAGGAAAAATCTTGGATACACGCCAACAAGGGACCAAAGATTTCAACCTAATGGCAGGAGTTGACAGATTCATAGACACAAGATCGATCCTTATGACCCTCTCGTGTGATTTGATCAAGGAACATAATGTAATAGTGTCACCAACAACATAATACCCTAAAGCGTAGGGAAAATCTCCATAAGACCACAAGAGTTTTTCTACAATCTTGACTGCAGGATCATCATTTATTGACTTGGCTGATTGAAAACTAATGTAGTATCAGTGCCTGCAACTTACCTTCGGATATCCCACACTGGTGTCAAATGTACAGTTGCTACTACTCCATACTCCTTGTCGAATAAAGAACTATATTGAATCACACTTGGAAAAATTATCCTTTCAATTATGAGAGACCAGATACTCTCAAAGAAACCATTACTCCTTTCGATGAGTTTACAGTGACGTTTTTCTTTTTTTCTTTTTGAAGACATTCAATAATGTTTGTTCTTATGAATAACATTCTCTTTGCAGGGAAAATTCTTCAATTGTTACCTAACAATATGTTCTTATCCTCAGTGTTTGGATCGCCTAGACGCTTTTCAATTCTTACAATGAGTTCTGAAACTAATTGCAATACTTTCTATACCATCTAGTTGTGAAACTGATAAGGCTAATACCCCCAAGTTGTCCTGAAAGATGTGTGGAAGGATGTACTAGAGATGAGACTCGGTATGAAATTCAAGGCGATATTCTTCGTGAATACTTTAATCATGAAAACACTGCCAGACTTGCACTATACTACAATGCTTGCAAGAAGAAATTGATTGCCTTTCACCTTTGGTGATCATTATCTCTGCACAATTCACTGCTTTTCAAAACTTGTGAGAACTTAATACACGGACGGTTGATGTTATCTGTGGTTCTTGTCCCAAGAAGGAAACTATCAGATATGTGAGATGATGGCCTTAAATTTCTCTCAGTACTTTGGATCATACTTGTCCAGTCGTGGCAGCGTTTGAATTATCATTATCACCTTCTTGATGGTCAGAGGCATTTGGAGCCTTCGATTCATCATGGGTTGTTCTATTTACTTCTTTATTATCATGAGGATTTTGAACCTATTTGCCAACATGTCATCTCCAATAACTATTCGTGAATCGCCCCATCATATCCCATTCTCCTACGCCTTGATGACATAGTGTGTGTGTCATCAAAGGTCAACCCAACTCTGTCCATCGAGGAGTACGACCTGGAAAATAACCCAACCACATGAGCTACACCTCAAGGGTTGTTGGGAACCAACCCAATACAACTTATAATTCCAACGATAAGTGTCATACTCAACTCAGTCCATCAAGGAGTATCATCATAGGTCAACCTAGCTCAATCCATCGAGTACGACTTAGAAAATATCCCAACCACATGGGCTACACCCCAAGGGTCGTTGGGCACCCAACCCAGTATATCGTCACAGGTCAACTCGACTCAGTCCATCGAGGAGTATGACCTGAAGAATGTCTCACAAAGTTGATCGTACAAATCTGCAACCATCAACACTCCCTCTCAACGAGAGGGGCGTTCTCTACCATTCCAAGTTTATCACATAAGTACTTGAACGTCGACTTGGAAAGGAGTTGTTCTCTACCATTCCAAGTTTATCATGGAAGTACTCGAACATCGACTTGGAAAGGAGTTGTTCTTTACCATTCCAAGTTTATCACAGAAGTACTTGAATGTCGACTTAGAAAGGGGATTAGTGAGAACATATGCAATCAACTCATCTGAAGGAAGGTATTGCATTAGTGTTGCTTTCCTCAACACCATGTATTGAATGTAATGAAACATGATCTCAACATGTTTCAATCTATCATGAGACACTGGATTCTCTGAGAGCTTCACACAACTCTGGTTATCACACTAAATCACAGTGGTATCCAACATCTGCCCAAACAATCCTGCAAGGAGCTTCCGAATCCACACCGTTGTTGGGCCTAAAAAATGTCATATTTTCATCCACCTTTTCCTTCACTATTCCTTACATTTCATCGTCCCATTAACCTTTTATCATATCATTTCCATAAATACATTTGGGTTTCATCTTATTATTTTCCACTTTATTCATTTTAGTATTATAAGTGAATTTGTGATTAAATATTAGAAAAATAACATATTTTCATTATATATCAAGGTTGGATGAGTTTGATGATGTGTGCAGGCATATGTGAAGATTTCAACAAAGTCAAAATTCACCACCTATCCTCAAATTCGAATTACATCTTCAAACTTTGAAGATTTGAAAGAGATCTCAAGGAGAAGATCATGGAAGATTTGGTTGGCATATCTTATCTAAGATACATGAGAGATGTATGGAGGATTTGAAGAGATCATATCTTGTCATAATGGGAAAGTAGTTAAGAGTGGTTGACTTTCATGTATATAAGAGAGCGCTCTCTCTTCATGAGGGGGGATGTAATTCACAAGATCATGTTATTAATAATTGGGGAATGTTATTCATAATTGATCATGTAATTCATAATTTAGTCTTGTAATTAGGAGAAAGAGATTCTTAGCTTTGATTTGTATTATTTCATTGTTATTCTTTCATGCTTTGTCATTTGACTCTTGTAATATAATTTGAGATTGATTTATTGTGTGAGCTCATATATGTCATATGTTGTTCAACTCTTCACATGTTGTATTGTTTTTCCCTTATGTAATTTCCTGCTTTCCTAGTTAGTGTTTTAATGCTTTCCTAGATTAATTTCATTTCAACAATTTAGATTATTATATTACTTCTACTTCAGTTCTTCATATATAGTGCCTGTGATTTGTAAGCCTACAAACCTCAGATTGACAAATTAAATAGTTGGGAAAATACTACAACGGAATTAAACGACAATATTTCCGCCTAGCATTTTGGCGACGTTGTCGGGGAAGCACGATGGATTGAAGTTTAGTTTGAATTTTCATGCAAGTGTGATTAGTCATGCTCCTAACTCTGAGGTGGCATATGGGTAAGGGCATGTAGGGAGTGTTTCAATTCCTGCAAGCGTAAGTGCAAATTTCATTTTTCGCAAGTGTGTGTTTCAATTCTAGCAAGTGTGTTTTCCGCAACTGTGGAGAGTATGTGTTTCAACAAGTATGATTTTCAGTTTTTTAATTTTAATTTGGGTGCTGTAAAAACCCCTTTTTCAATATGTTTTAAACTATGAGTGTCATATTGGAACTACTCACTCAGATCCTCCTGAAAGTCGGGATCTCCTCTTCTCTGGAAGAGGAGATCTTGACAACAATTAAAGATTCAAACACTCCTCCAACAACAAACGAGGATTCAACATCTGAAGAACCCTACATATTTGATGACGAACAATCATTCGAGAAGGAGATTGAGGAAGATGAAGAGGAGTTATAGCAAGATCTAAGCGAGGAAAAACACGCCCTTGAAAGCATTATTGAGCAATGGTTCCAGGTAAGCACTCGATTAGATAAATTTCATTTTTATTTAGTTAGTTTTTCGTTACAACAACTAGATTTATTCACTCGAATATTTCCATTATTCATTTGAAAAATTACCAATGAACATATTGATGTTACTGTTGCGTGCTTGGCTCCATTGGAAGTTTGAGTACACGTAACTAATCTTTAAGTTTCAGTTAGCATAAAGCAGGTAGGATTTTATTTCCAGTTTTGTTTTCTTAGAATAAGTATGCTCTCCTCCACGCTTCGTGCGATCGCGAGGATCAGAAAATAGGATGTCTAAATTGATTTCAAGAATTAATGTTTTTGCGTCCATCCTTTGACCTACAAATAAACACAATAAATTTTTTTAGGAGAATAAAAAAAAACCAATTTTTACATGTTGTTACAACAAGCTGATACAACATGCTGATACATGCTGATACAGATAAATTTTTACACGCTATTACAACATGCTGATACAACGAAAAATTTACATGCTGTTACAACATGCTGGTACAAAGACATTTTTCATGCTATTACAACGAAATTGTACTTGCTGAAACAGTGGCATTTTTTCTGTAACAATGATTGAATAAATTTGCATATCTGCAACAATAAAACAACAGTGACATTAGGATAAAATAAAACAAAACGAAAAATATATATAATAATAAATGGTCCGCAAATTCATGAATTTTTCCCCACTGAACTGTCAGGGCATGCTGAAACAATGCTAAAACGTGGTCGGTTGAAATCCATTTAAATTGTGCAAAAATTTGTTTCCTGATGCAATAGTTTCTGGTTTGAAGTTGCCTATTCATTTCTGGTTTGAGTTGCCGCAACACCCTTTGAGTTACAACCTGCAATTGATAGATGTGCAAATCACACATTTAATACCAATCACCCCCATCATTTCGCCTTCCTGGAGTTAAAACCTGCAACAAAACAAAAACAATACACTGGACATGACATGAGTATTAATAATATGATGCCCCAAACCTATTGTACTGAGAACACATTACTGAGAAGGACGAGAAATCTTAAGATTGCATTTATCCTTCGATTTGTTTTTCTCCTTTGCCTTGCATTATTGCTAAATCCTTTTGCGGTCCGAACTATCTCCAGAACTTTTGATTGAAGTTTCATTGCCCACGCTACACTTGCAATAACCATGCTCTAATGCCTAGTCTCTGAATTATTTGGAAATTATGTGTAGATTGTCGTTTAGCTCTTTGATTTTCTTACGGAGCTTGATCTTGACCACCGAATCGAATTTTATTGCAAAACAAGAAAATCAATCTTTATCCTTGCGTATCCTCAAGTCACGATCCACTCTTATGATTATCAAGTTCAATCTCGATTGAGTGGTTGAAACAACACTATTTTGGGCAAGTCAAAATTAGAAATTTCAGATTGCTATCATCGTCATCCTAGAAATGGGTTAGCTTGGTATGTTTATTGTAACTCCTCAAACGCAGATCTCGGCGATGATTTTTTTTTCGGTGTATCGATTTTCTTCCTTCACGATGGTAGTGAATGTTGCAAATCCGTATGTAAGATTGCATATCCGTGTAGATCTCAGTACTCTTGAATTTTGGTTTTATCTCTAACTCAAATGTAATGCACCATCGACACATTTTCCTGCTAATGCCGTTAATCTCTATTGAGTGTTGGTGGGCACCGAATTCCTTCGCCGCAAGGCCCAATCTGTCGTGACAAAATTTTCTTTTACGAAGATTACAAAAGAAGTATCAACTATAGTGGGTTGATTCAGTTCCCGTGCCAGACGTATGCTGCATCTGCATCTTGCTTATGGTTTTCAAAAGGTATCTCTGGCATATTAAACATTTCTTTGCCGATGATCATGAGGCAATGTGATGCAGTAAGAAACGACCACCACCTCGCGCTCCTACTCACAGGATCGATCAATCATTTCATGAGCCGAAGCGACTCTTCCGATTCCCTACCAGAATCTTTGCTAAAAACCCGATCCACAGGTCCTACTCTTTCCCTGTCACAGCCTCTGCATGCGCCTGTGACTTTTCCCGATGATAATTTTGGGTTTCGGGGTTTTCCAATTCTCGATGTCAAGAGTCCCCTATCCTCTTGAACTCCCGATCTCCGATGAGTCAATTCGCCGATACGCGCCTTTACGTGTTAGCCCTCTTGGCTAAACTCCTGGCCCACGTGACCACTATCTCATAAGACCACAACCTTATCTCTTATCGGGGTTTCAGACATCGCAATGCCGAAATGCATAAACCTCTTGTCCACGGGATTCTTGATATCCCGATGCTCGTAATGTCGATAGATAGCTTTCCTTTCGGGAAATCTCCCGAATGCTCTGATCTCCTCCACGCGTCCTCCTATGATGGACGGTCCTGATCGCTTCTCGCGATTTCGCGACTTCTGATGCTCTGGAAGTCTTGTCCTCAGGATTCGCGAAACGCCGAACCCAGATGCGTCGGTTTGACTTTTCTATCGGGACTTTCTCCGATAGTCTGGATCTCCGTCACGTATCTTCTAAAGATGGATGGTCCAGATCCAATCTCGCGATTTCAAAGTTTCTAATACCCTGATGACAGAAATTCTCTGTCAACTCAAAACCCCGGTAGCCGATATACCGATGGGTCGCTCGATCTCTGCCATGTATCCCCACAAACGAATGGCTCAAATTGATTCCGGGATTTTTCCCATGGAAATCCCCGATCTCATGTCATTGTGACTCCCGATGGACACGCCTCTCGTCGGGATTTTCAACCTCCTGTTGATGAAGGTAAACCTCATGCAGCTCCTGTCAATCCAACGGATGATGGGTATCTATGGGAACATCCGACGGTCCCCAATCTCCTGGGCTTGCACCTTGGAAACCCGGTCGTAACCTCCTCGCTCCTTCGCCAGATCTGACGACTGACGGGATTTTTCTCTAGATATGACGGTGCAGATCGTTTCTTCCTATGCGCTCACTCTGATGCTCTCTGGACGTAAAATATTCAACGGTCCAGATTTCTTCGGCCGATCCGACGGCTGCTGTGCTCCCTCCTGAACTTCTGCGCTTTCTTCCAGTGCTTGGAAGAATTACAAGTTCTTAAAGGCCTCGACCTTTGTCTTCCTTCTCCTATGCGAACTCCTTTACCTTGAGTCCTCGCCTTCGCGTATGAAAACGCTTGTCTCTCCTGAGATTTATAAACTCTAAATTCCTCCAAAGAGTTCTTCAACCTCTGCACTCCTTGCAACCGTGACTCTGTGCCTGAAATCACTCGCCCTCCTGAGCTTATCCTTGAATCCCCAAGGGATTCCTTGATTTATGCGCCTCTGCAGAGTCTTCACGCACACAGAGTGCTATCTCTCCTTAGCTTCTCAAACGCTCAGACCCCTAAGGGATTTTATCCTTCTTTCTTCTCCCACAGATGGAGAATGTAATGCCCTCCTGGCTATTTCTCTCTCAAGAAACCCCTTGCTGAGTCCTTCAGGGTGTTCAACAACCCTGTGAAGATCCCTTAGTGGATTCTTCCTCTAAATTCCATAACTCAAAGAGTTCTCTTCTCCTGTGTCTGTCTGCACATGGTCTCAATGCCCTCCTGGAAGAGTATCTTCTCACAGAACGTCCAACAGTTTTGTTCCCTTCTGTTCACTTATACGCCTGCTCAATGCCCTTATGGAAGAGCTTCACACAATCCTTAGTGATTCTAGCTTCTTAAGAACTCACAACAAAGTTCTTCTCAATGCACCACTGTGCATATGCTCAATGCCCACTTGGCAGAGCTTCACATAACTCCTCAGAGATTCTGTCTGCAACTGTGTTCTTCTCCCACAACCTAGCCTCCAAGGTATTCAACAACCTTGAGGTCTTTCTTCTGAGTTGTTGATTCCAGTTCTTGTGCCACAACACGTCTTTGTCTAAATCCACAGAGTTCAGAAGTGCCTCAGTGCACTGGTATTCAGAGATCGCAGTACTCCGTCACACCCTCATGGCATGAAACCTCAAAGACCTTCACCTGAAATCAAACATACTCCTGCAAATGTAAACCTACAACATACATTTACAACATACATTCATATCATAAAATAGAACACACCAAGGCATCCACATAATACAGAAATACATGCAGGAAAAACTACTTCTGTTTATATTAATAAAAGTTCCTCTTTACAAAGGTGTTTTTGAGCATGGCCTGTAATAAGGTCTCAGCTCTTCTCTCTTCTTCTCTCTACTCACAGACTCTCTTCTATCTCCTCACACTCACTCCTCTATTCAATCCACTTACTGAAAATGAGATCCTAAATCTCTTTTACCTGAGGGGGCTCTTCGAGCTCTTCCCTCCAACCTACCTACCCTATTCAATTACATTGAATGGGTTGTCTAGTCCGCTATCCGGATCTAGATCTCAACCTTACAAACATTAAAGGCCTACTTATTCTACGCCTGCACAAAGGCACGACTCTATGGCTCAACAACCTAGACATTTAATTACATTCAATTCTAAAATCAAAATGAGGACTGCGCCTCTCTTCAGATTTGAATGTTTGCGCTTGATGTGGCTGGCTGGCTGGCTAGCTGACGTGGAGAGATGCTCCTGCATCATACTCCTCAGCTGCAAAATTCGTGAGCTCCTGCTCATGAGCTTCCCATCTCAGCTGTTGAAATCCTCCCGGATCCCAAATCATTCTTTGGAGTTGTTTGCCTGCTCCATCTTCTTGCTGCTGCTGCTGCTGCTGCACTGCTTCCTTCTTTCTGCTTAGCCTCTCCTCGCTGGAAGTCCTTGCTGACCTTAACATGAGCCTTCTGATTTCCTCAACCACTGCATCCAGCTGCTCCAGTGGCTGGTCCTATTTTTGCAGTCTCCCCAACTGCAAAAAAATTCTGCAATTGGGTAGATCATCATGATCTCCCATGCTTTCTTCTTCATCTTCATCTGTGGCCTCAAGTGTCCATTCTGCTGCAGACTTCAACTCTGCAGTCTCTTCCTGACTGACTTTCCATTCAGTCACCTTCTCTGACAGCTCAACTTCTGCCATTTCTTCTGCTGGCTCTGGATTGTTCAGCCAATCCTCCAACATCTCCAACTCCATCTCCCATGGAGTGAGAACTTTATCTTCTGCTGTCAGCTTCAGTGCTATAGCTTCCTCAGCTTCCTGGATGAATATGTTGAGCCATTCATTAGAATTCTCATCTTCTTCTTCGTCTGCTTGGACAGCTTCCAAAGCCTGCTCCGATTCTTCTTTCCTGACAGTCACAGCTGACTGTTCTTCTATTGTTGCTGCACCTGCAACACAGATTTATGCCTCCTCCTGGGCAAGTGGTAGGAATATCTGAATTCCCCCAATCATCAGAATATTTCTCATATCTTCCTCTTCTATCAGCTGCACATGCTGATCTAAATCCATCTCTGAGCTCACCTGCTCTGTCAGCTCTTCTGGATGATTCCGACTCACTTCTGAGTTCATGAAACTCTCAGATAGTCTCATCTGCTCATCCCTACCCACTTGGAAATATGGGATGTGTTCACTGCCCTCCTGGCATATTATGAGCTCAACTGATCCCATCTTCATCAACAACCCTTGTTGAATTGAACTCACCTCCGAGTCCATGAGACTTTCAGATAGTCTTGAATGCTCATCTCTGCCCACCTGGCAATCTGAGATGCTTCCACTACCCTCCTGGCAGTCTTCGAGATCCCGCAACGACCTCATTTCATTGCCCATATGGCAATGTGAAATTCCTTGAATGTCCTCATGACAGTCTCTGAGATCCCGCAGTGATCTCAACTCGTTGCCGACCTGACAAACTGGAATTTCCTCTCTTCCCTCCTGGGAGTTCTTGAGATCTTCAGTCGATCCCATTTCATTCTCTTCACCGAGAATTCTACCAGTCTCCGGTTCACATACCTGAACCATTTGCTCAGGTCTGTCGAGGTTTTCAGCATGCCTCAACCATCCTCTTAGCAGCCTATCCTGTCTTCTAGCCATCAACTCCTTGACTGGCCATTTTGCTTTTGCCTTCCTCATGGGCCATTCATACACCCATCTCGGCTTGGCTTTCTGTTGCATCCACAATGCAATCTTTTCTATTTCTCTCTTTATATCAACGAGCTCTTCATCTATATCTTCTTGGCTCCATAGCTCTGAGTTTTTCCTTCTAGCATATCTACGGCCTTCAGTAGCCCTGTTGTTGTCTCTGTCTGCTCTCCTAGAAAACCTGTTGCTGTCACTCTATACCCTGAGTGTTTCCAACTTCATCCTACAATCCTCCTGACTGCTTATGGACTGTTGCCTACCTGCAAACAAATCCTTACAGAGTTTCAGTACTCTGTCTTCTTCCCTTGCCTCCCTTGCCTGAAATATACAAGCAAGAATCAGGCTCTGATACCACTTTGACACAGTAAGACACAACCACCACCTCGCACTCCTTCTCACAAGATCGATCAATCATTTCATGAGCTGAAGCGGCTCTTCGATTCCCTACCGGAATCTTTGCTAAAGACCCGATCCACAGGTCCTACTCTTTCCCTGTCACGGCCTCTGCAAGCGCCTGTGACTTTTCCTGATGACAATTTCGGGTTTTGGGGTTCTCCAATTCCTGATGTCAAGAGTCCCCTGTCCTCTTGAACTTCTGATCTCCGATGAGTCAATTCACCGATACGTGCCTTTACGTGTTATCCCTCCTGGATAAACTCTTGGCCCACGTGACCACTATCTCATAAGACCGCAACCTTATCTCTTATCGGGGTTTCGGACATCGCAATGCCGAAATGCATAAACTTCTTGTCCACGGGATTCCCGATATCCCGATGCCTGTAATGCCGATAGATAGCTTTCCTTTCGAGAAATCTCCCAAATGCTCTGATCTCCTCCACGCATCCTCCTATGATGGACGGTCCTGATCGCTTCTCGCGATTTTGTGACTTCTGATGCTCCGAAATTCTTGTCCTCAGGATTCGCGAAACGCCGAACCAAGATGCGTCGGTTTGACTTTTCTATCGGGACTTTCTCCGATAGTCTGGATCTCCGCTACGTATCTCCTCAAGATGGATGGTCCAGATCCAATCTCGCGATTTCGGAGTTTCTGATACCCCGATGACAGAAATTCTCTGTCAACTCAAAACCCCGGTAGCCGATATACCGATGGGTCGCTCGATCTTTGCCACATATCCCCACAAATGGATGGCTCAAATCGATTCCTGGATTTTTCCCATGGAAATCCCCGATCTCATGTCATCGTGACTCCCGATTTCACGAATGCCGATATCCCGATGGCCACGCCTCTCGTCGGGATTTTCAACCTCCTGTTCATGAAGGTAAACCTCGTGCAACTCCTGTCAATCCAACGACTGACGGGTATCTATGGGAACATCCGACAGTCCCCAATATCCTGGGCTTGCACCTTGGAAACCCGGTCGTAACCTCCTCGCTCCTTCACCAGATCTGATGGCTGAAGGGATTTTTCTCTAAATCTGATGGTGCAGATCATTTCTTCCTGTGCACTCACTCTGATGCTCTCTGGACGTAAAATCTTCAACGGTCCAGATTTCTTCGGTCGATCCAACGACTTCTATGCTCCCTCCTGAACTTCTGCGCTTTCTTCCAGTGCTTGGAAGAATTACAAGTTCTCAAAGGCCTCGACCTTTGTCTTCTCCTCAGCGAACTCCTTTACCTTGAGTCCTCGCTGTCACGTATGAAAAAACTTGTCTCTCCTGAGCTTTATAAACTCTGAATTCCTCCAAAGAGTTCTTCAACCTCTTCACTCCTTGCAACCGCAACTCTGTGCCTGAAAGCACTCGCCCTCCTGAGCTTATCCTTGAATTCCCAAGGGATTCTTTGACTTCTGCACCTCTGCAGAGTCTTCATGCACACACAGTGCTATCTTTCCTGAGCTTCTCAAACACTCAGACCCCTAAGGGATTTTATCCTTCTTTCTTCTCCCATAGATGGAGAATGTAATTCCCTCCTGGCTATTTCTCTCTCAAGCAACCCCTTGTCGAGTCCTTCAGGGTGTTCAACAACCCTGTGAATATCCCTCAGTGGATTCTTCCTCTAAATTCCATAAATCAAGGAGTTCTCTTCTCCTGTGTCTGTCTGCACATGGTCCCAATGCCCTCCTGGCAGGGTATCTTCTCATAGAATGTCCAACAGTTTTGTTCCCTTATGTTCACTTATACGCCTTCTCAATTCCCTTTTGGCAGAGCTTCACATAATCCTTAGTGATTCTGGCTTCTTAAGAACTCACAACAGATTTCTTCTCAATGCACCATTGTGCGTATGCTCAATGCACCACTGTGCATATGATCAATGCCCACTTGGCAGAGCTTCATAGAACTCCTCAAAGATTCTGTCTGCAACTGTGTTCTTCTCCCACAGCCTAGCCTCCAAGGTATTCAACAACCTTGAGGTCTTTCTTCTGAGTTGTTGATTCCAGTTCTTGTGCCACAACATGTCTTTGTCTGAATCCGCAGAGTTCATAAGTGCCTCAGTGCACTGGTATTCAGAGACCGCAGTACTCTGTCACACCCTCATGGCATGAAACCTCAAAGACCTTCACCTGAAATTAGACATACTCCTACAAATGTAAACCTACAACATACATCTACAACATACATTCATATCATAAAATAGAACACACCAAGGCATCCACATAATACATAAATACATGCAGGAAAAACTGCTTCTGTTTATATTAATAAAAGTGCCTCTTTACAAAGGTGTTCCTGAGCATGACCTGTAACAAGGTCTCGGCTCCTCTCTCTTCTTCTCTCTACTCACAGACTCTCTTCTATCTCCACACACTCATTCCTCTATTCCATCCACTTACTCAAAATGAGATCCTAAATCTCTTTTACCTGAGGGGGCTCTTCGAGCTCTTCCCTCCAACCTACCTACCCTATTCAATTACATTGAATGGGCTGTCTAGTCCGCTATCCAGATCTAGATCTCAGCTTACAAACATTAAAGGCCTACTTATTCTACACCTACACAAAGGCACGACTCTATGGCTCAACAACCTAGACATTTAATTACATTCAATTCTAAAATCAAAATGAGGACTGCGGCTCTCTTTAGCTTTGAATGTGTGCGCTTGACGTGGCTGGCTGACGTGGAGAGATGCTCTTGCATAACAATGATCCGAGAAGGCTGACACTTAGTCAACTATTTGGCCATGAATTCCATTGCGATTCGAAAGATTATGAAAAAGTATGACAAAATACATAGCTCAGTCAATGGCCAGAAATTCAAGACAAAGTTACAGGCGAAGCACATAGAGCTATTGAATTTTCCATGGTTAATTGAATTGAGTACGTTCAGATCAACACAAGAGATTCAAAGCATCAACATATTGGTGAAATTTTTCTTGAATTCTCATGCGACTTTACTGGCAATGATCTTGTTATTAAATGCTTATTACATAATTCCGTGAAATTAGAGTTTAACCTGACATGCCCTATTTGTCTGGATACAATGTTTGATCCTGTTACATTGGGACGTGAACATGTTTTCTGAAACATTTGTGCATGCACAGGGGAATCAATACCAACAATTGAAGGGTTGAAAGCGGCCAATCAATGTGACAGGTGCCCAATATGTAGACAGATGGGAGTTTATGCTGTTTCTGTTCATTTGACTGAGTTAGGCTTCCTGGTGAAGAAAAGGTGCATGAGATGC
>ML869513.1:0-10251 GCA_009831015.1 Picea engelmannii | reverse complement strand
TTCTGAGGAAAATGAAGAAAAGAAGGCCGAAATGCAAGGAAGGATAAATTCTTTTGATGGTGCTTTCTAAGGTATGTTATTTACAGGTCATCTCACCATTTTCGCTATAACGTTTTTTCTATAATGATTCAGATCCTGAAATTGCTATTCAAGAGATAAAACATATCCAAGTATATGTGGTTAACAATTCAGATTGTGGGTCGTTTCATTTTGGGAGTTACACTCCGTGGAAAATAGGGTTTGTGACCAGTCCTGAAACTAGTCAAGAACAGGTGTTTCGGGTAAAAACGTCATAACTTCTTCATAACAGATCCAAATTCAGTGAGACCAATTGTTTTGGTTATATTACAGTCTTTAGTATGCTTTGGAATAGTTTCATATTGAATATTCCATGTGGGGCACACTCTACAAGGCCGCTCTCTAGAATAATCTAGAATTCAGCAAGGTATGCCATTTTTGCTATAACTCCTTTTCTGAGAGGTTACAAGTAGTTCCACTTGGAGGAATTGCATAAAACACACTGAATAACATTGTGTATCAGTTTATATATTTATTCATTACAGGTAAAAATTTATGATTATTTCAAGTTATGGTTGTTGACTAATCCAAAACTAGTCATGGTTGAGACAAGCAGTTGATGAGTTGGCACATACATGAGGTGTATATTTGATGATGTTGGTACATATTGATGAGTAATTGTTGATGATTAGTTGACACATGATTGGTATATACTTGGTACATGGTTGGATGCACTTGTTTATGGTACAGGTTGATTACAGGTTGTTTGGCACAGGTTGGTGCATGGTTGATGCTCTTGTTTATGGTACAGATTGATATTTGTTGAGGATTGTTGCCTCATCTCAGTTGGTGCTAAGAATGTAAGCTGAGTCTTGCATATAGAGCTGGTTCTCTTGTAGATTTGTACTCTATTCAGTTGTTACTGAAAAAACCCCGGATTGAAGTCCATAATAAATAGAAAAATTGTACATACATCTTGTGTTCCTTGTGGAGATGATTTGTTGATGATATATTGCTGATATATGTTGCTGATATGTATTCACATATAACTGATTATTAATGACAACAATGAGTAATGAGTAAATTTCGAATGCTAACTAATGAGTTTTGTGTAAGAGGGAAGTTTTGGGAAAAAAATCCCCACACTCATTCACCTCCCCCCTCTAAGTGTGGTAGGTGTGTCCAACAGTTTAGACTTCATAGGTCTTTGAGTTTAATGACATACAAGGGATCATATTGTATCATGCATGGGTGCCTTTGTAGAGGATGTGTGCACCTTTATTTTTAATGCATTGTTTCCAAGCCCATATTCTTTCCATTCTTTGTTTCTTTCATGTTTTAAGGAACGATTTGAAGGCCATTATCCTGACGTTGTGTAAAGATAATGACAATGTCACTCACAAATATCTTGTATAAATGAAAAGGATGGATTGTGATGAGACCCACTTTCTCTTAGTTGTGTAACTAAGAGCCACTACCCTGGCTTGGTGGCCAGATAATGGTAATTCCATACCACTAAATACCTATGATCATGATAGGTCATCTTATGATGAGACCTCCCATCCTCCAACTAACCCCTTAAGAATTCATTATCATTTATTCTTTCCAGTCCCCCTTTTCTTACAGACAATCATAACATTGATTTCTGGGGGATCCACAGGTGAAGCATCAGAAAGGTATATATCTAGGATTTTATCTCTTTATCCAACAACAAATCCCTCTAGGTCTTCATCCCCTTCTTCCCATGAAATGAGGTACATGTCCTTCTTGAGTCACTAAAGTAAAAGGGACTAGAAGAGGATAATATGATGGGAGTGTAATGAGCAGAAAGTGGTAAGTATGGTCAGGAATGGTACAATAATCCATTAAGGGCCCCTAGTCACAAAACTTCCCCAAAGGTTAGCCACTTACTAGGAGACATATGATTCTCACCAAGGTGAAAAAATGTCAAAGGAATAATGTCCAAGCAGGCGTAGGCCGTAGAGCTAGGGGTATACATGGACACACCTGGGCCTTGAGATCAAAGGGCTTGGAAGGCCATCAATCTGGAGTGACATGGAATAGTGATGTCATCCAGGGTGACGTGGACCCATGTTTAACATGCCACATGTCACCTGGATTCATACATTTCACAGACCCTATGTGCCCATTAAGACATGACACATTTCACCCCCTTGTATGGGCCACGTGTCATCTCGGCCTTGCTGTGTGTCAATCGTGGAACCTGCTTACTTATTCCATTTGGTGGGTGGAGTACTCGGGGCCCACCTGTCCTTACCTCTGCATCTAGTATGTCCCCATGTGTGAGGGTGCATCTTTTGGGAGTCTAGGACTTTGGGAATCCGAAGTTTTGGGATGAAATGTCATTGGTAAGTTGAAAGGCCTGAAGGTTGGAGTCACGTGGAGATATTCCTGGCTCCATCAAAAGTTCAGGAATTCAAGACTCCAGAGGATAGGCATGTAGAAAGGAGAAGGAACGTTCAACGTTGAACGCCGAACTTTCCTCTAGCTCATGTGTTAAATAAATATTGTGTCCCACCATTGGATTGGACAGTGGATGAACCTTCCCTGTGGATGTAGGAACTTGGGGATGGTACAAAGGAGGTGGTGCCATGTGGGCACCACATGGCCCATGTATGATAATTCTTGAAGAAATTTTGGGAGGCCATAACTTGCGATCCAGATCTTGGTTTTTAGTCTAGTAGTAGTCGTTAGAGATCTAAGATTGAGTAGAAGAGAATGGATATCTTAGAGGGATGATTCAATATGACTAAATTAAGAGAAGTTTTGATTCCCCATCCCTAGAAAGGGTACTTAGGGGTTGGGTGTGTTACAATATCGATATTCTTGGACTTGTCATGGAACACTGGGATCTCTGTCAACTTCACACAAATCTGGTTGTCACACTAGATACAAGTCACGTCCAACTTGAGATAAAAAAATACTGCAAGCATATTTCAAATCCACATATCTTCGATGCTAGATGAACATGTTACTGTATACTTTTCTTTAGACGCACTGAGATCCACAATAGTCTTATTCCCGTTGAACCATGAGATCATAGTTGATCCCATACTGAAGCAACATCGAGATCGATATGTTCTCTTTTGGTCTGCAACACTACCGTCCCAATCTAAATCAGTAAATCCTTATAGGGTTATCTCATGATCTGAAGAATATCTGAGTCGATAATCAATTGTACCCTTTAGGTACCTCATCACATGTTTTTTTGAAATCAGGTGAACAACTCTTGGCTCAACCATATACTAACTCATTGTATTCACCGTAAAACATATATTTGGCTTCGTGTTCATTAAGTACATCAATGAACCAATCATCTGTTTGTACATGGTGATGTATCACTCAATAAATTCATATTTGTCACCATCATTGTAGGCATGGCCTTACAAACCATCATTCTGATTCTCTTCATAATATCTATAGCATATTTTCCTTGGTTAAGGAAAATATCACTCAGTCTCTGCCATACCTCTAGACCTTAGAAGTAATGCATCATACCCATTTCTTTCATCTCAAAATGTGTAGCAATATTCCTCTTACTTTCAGTGATGAGCTTCTCATTTTGTGTTAGAAACATCTCATCCACATACAATAATAATACCATTGGTCCACCATATACAACCTTGAAGTACAGGTTGGAATCTTCTTTACTCTTGGTAAATCCCAATCTCATCAGGAAGCTGTCAATTCTACCGTACCATGCTCTAGGTGCTTGTTTCAATCCATACAAGGATTTATTCAATCTGCACACACGTGTCTGACTGTCAGGTCTCTCGAAACCTTGTGGCTGCTCCACATACACTTCCTCTTCTATTACACCATTTAGAAAAGTTGTCATCATGTCCATATAGTGTACCTTCCACTTCATCACTATAGTTATCACAAGTATATCTCTAATCAAAGTGTATCTCTCCACATGAGAAAATTTCTCCTCATAATATATTCCTTCTTTTTGGAAGAAACCACGTGCCATGAATATTACCTTGTACTTATTGATACTTCCATATGTTGAATTCTTTGTCTTGTAAATCCACTTGGAACTTACCATTGTATTCTCTTTTGGTCTTGGAACCACATCCCAAACATCATTATTTAAAATGGAATGTTACTCTTCAATCATGTCATCCTTTCATTCTTTCTTCTATGCAACCTCTTCATAATTGGTAGGATCAACATCAATAATGTCACTTAACAATGCCACATAAATAGAGTATGGTCGTGGTATCTTTCTTTCTCTAAAGGATCCATCTGGAGAACCATACTTCTTTGCATCCTGAATAATTTCACAAGCCCAAGTTGGTATTATCTTCTTAGTATTCATCTCTCGGGATGAATTTGCAGGTATTTGTGGCTCTTCCATATCATGATATTCTTGTACAACATCATTTCATGTATCTGTATCTGTAACTCTGGGAACTTCAGGATCCTCATCATGAATATCTTATGAATTATTTTTTCTTTATCTACTAAAAGTTTCATACTCATTGAAGGTGACATCTTTGCTAGTCTCAATATGTCAGTGAACAGGGATGTAAACTCTATATTCCTTCAATGTCTCACTGTATCCAAAAAATATACCCTTCTTTCTTGAAGGGTCCAACTTTGATCTCTTGTACTTGGGGAAATGCACATACAATAGATAGCCAAATATCCTCATGTCACACACCCACGACGGGGTGTAAAAATTGCATTCTTCTTGAGCTAACAACACCCTCATTAAGGGGTCTCTATTAGAATTTGCTCTTCTAGATCTTTCCAACCACAATCTCCATGCTCTAAGATGATCTCAAAGAAGGAAGATATACTCTCCCAAGATCTTCGGGTTCTTTCAACCCCCTATACTTGCATATGACCACGGGATATGACCAGACGCCAAGACAATAGGTGCCAAGATGACCACCATGCATATCCTCTGGAGTGGAAAACCTCTGAAGTTCACAATCTAATGTCACGTGTCCTAGAGGATTTCGACGACCCTGATTTACTTTAGAAATTCGGTGTTCGGGAGTTTCAAATGTTCCTACACCTTTTTCCTCCAAAGTACTCTGTACCCGGAGTTACATATCGAGCACCACACGTCCCTTGTGATTGATGGTTATGATCTTCTTCGAGACTTTAGTGTTCAGGAGTTTTGAGCACTCCAAATATTTTCCTCTGAAGTACTCCATACCGGAAGGTCCAGATCAGGCACCATGTGTTTATCTAAATAAATTGCTTGGGCCCACTTCAATACTTCAGCATTTCGGAGTCCCAGATGCTCACACCACATTTTCTCCCAGAGTGATTTATCCTGAAGTCAATGATCTGTCAACGCGTGTCTCTTTCAAATCGATGGTCACAATTTACTTCAAGAGTTCTCAACTCTCATGACCCCACTTTCCTCTGAAGTGGCTATCTCCTGAAATGGGAGATCTGCTGACACCTATCCTTAGCTGATGAATGACTCATATGAACTCCAACTCTCCATATTTCGAGAGTTCTTATTCAACACATCCCCTTTTCTTTCGAAGTGACTTTCCTCCGAAGTGTAGGATCTGACGACACCTATCCCTTTGGGTTGGATGACTCATATTTTCTTCTACTCTTCGACCTTTGGGAGTGTCAACCTCTCCATACTCGCTTTCTCCCAAAGTGCTTACACCTAAAGTCAGCGATCTGTCGATGCGTGTCTCCCACAGATCGACGACTACAAATCACTTCGGCTCTTCGAGCTTTGGGAGTTTCAACCTCTCCACACTTGCTTTATCCTGGCATGCTTACACTCGAAGTCGACAATCCGTCGATGCATGTCTCCCACAAATCAATGACTACAAATCACTTCGACTCTTCGGGCTTCAGGAGTTTCAATCTCTCCACACTTTCTTTCTCCCTAAGTGCTTACACCCAAAGTCGACAATCTGTTGATGCGTGTCTCCCACAGATCGATAGATGCAAATCACTTCGACTCTTTGGGCTTCGAGAGTTTCAACCTCTCCAGACCGAGTTTCTCCCAGAGTGCTTACACTCGAAGTCGATGATCTGTTGACGCATATCCTTTCACTTAGATCGATGGTACAGACGGTCTCCGTGAATCTGTGGATTTCCAAAGGAACTCACGACGATCCACCTAACAAATTTTCTAGGTCTGATGGTCATGATCCGACCAATATCGATTTGTTCATCAATCGACAGGTCACAGTGATTGTGGGGCCCAAACATGCACACTCCTTATCATAGATCTCAACCTCTACAATATTAAAATTACTCACCCAACTCGGTCTAATCAGGGTCGCTGATCCTCCACCCTGACAATATCAATGACATTGGTGAACTACGAGCCGTGAACTAGCACGCCCGCTAATTTCACCTTTGTTCATAGTGATTGTGGGGCCCAATCTATGCAATCTGGTAAGTTCTCGCCCGACTCTGTCTAATCATGGTCGTTTATCTTCCATCCCCAATGAGATCAATGACATTGGTTGATTTTGGGCCATGAACTAGCATGTCTGCTAATTTAACCTTCGCGCTCTGTAATGATTCCCAACCATCGATCTAATCGAGCGACTGATGTTTGATTCACTAACTCCAATGGGTCTTTGAGTCGATATGATGACTGAGATAGTTTTTCCTCCCAATGAACGGTTCACATTCATCTCCTCTATCAGGTTCCTAAGTCATCTATGGTTCTCGTCACTAAGGTATTTCGGGTAATTTTGAATCTCATGAAATTTGACACATCACAGCTTCGAACTCCCGAAGTTTCAAAAGATTCATGAGATAACTCCTTTTAGCGTAGGGTTCCTAGACCCAGGTTGCATGGACCTTCAAATGATTCATGGGCTACAAACTCTACTCTTATCCCGGTTTTTGGTTGAGGAATCGAGTGTGAGTTCAAAGTATCTTTTACTAATGGTCTAAAGGGAATGCCTCCCTAACTCACAAAACTATAGGATCTAAAATAGATCAAGGTAAACTCGTGAGGTTACTGAAATGGTAGTAATGCCAAGAGGATTTCTCCAACTATGGAACTGTGAGGTAATTCCCTGGGGAAATCAGCTTCGAGGGATTAAGCTGGAGCATATGGAAAATCAAGCAGAAGCATAAGTTATCAAGGGAACAAATGCATACTCATAACTTAATCATTTCAATATAGAAACCATTTATAGACATATAAATACACGCATGCATCCATTATTTCCAATTCAAAGAATAAGGCATGAAAACACTTATCAGAACCATAAGGCGTGATGTGACTACTAAAAGGGGTGCTCATTTCCACCCAACCATAGGCTCATTCAATCCTAATGTCTTTACCACTGGCCACCCCCAAGCTCAGACCATGATGCTTTGAGATTCAATCTCTTTTTTCCAATGTAATGAAAGTTAGGGACGAAGGTTACTCTCCTTCTCCCAGTACAAGAATAGATAGGGATGAAGGTTACTCTCCTTCTCCTAGTACAGAAATAGGTAGGGATGAAGGTTACTCTTTTTATCCCAACTCAATATATATTTCCTGCAATCATAACTCACTCTCCTCTCTCAATCCTTCCTCAGACCCGAGAGCTTATGCTCTCATCTCTGCACTCTTCACAAATTTCCTCTTTGACCCCCACACTTTCCTTTCTTTCCTTTTCCAACAATATTATGTGTGGCTAGAATTCCCAGTCCATGGTCAGGTATGGAAACCTTACATATGGGTAGTCTTCCCCATCCCCTATTTAACTCTTGAGGAGGTCTTCCCACCAACCATCTTGACAATAATTCATTCCTGGGTCAAAGGGTTATTCTGATTCTGAGAAATTAAATCCAACAAAGTACTAGTTCGGTGGAGGTTAACGCAACCATTTATGGTCCCCTCCACTACCTTTTCCTAGCATTTGTGGTCTCTCTTAGCACATCCCCTTTCTAGCAGTCATGCAACACATATCCATTTTCTATTAAAATAACATAATTTACATTCATCGACCTTTTATATAAAGGTCCATCAAATCAAACATTCACACCTTTGAGTTTTCCATAGTTCCTTGGCCAATATAGTTATATTTACAAACTAGGGGAAACAAGGTGTTACAATTCCCTCCCCCTTAAAGAAACATCATCCTCAATGTTCTATCTGTCAACATGATATGTATATACAGGAGTAAACAAAATCAGATATGCCTGTCTCATGGGATCCTCCATTTCCCATGTAGCCTCATCCGGGCCAAAGTGTTTCCACTACACATTGACATGTGAAATGGTTCAGTTCTTGAGTGAGGTTTCCTTCCTTTCTAGTATGTATTGAGGTTCTGGCAGGAATTCTCCCTTTGGCTCCACCTGGATCACATACCAATCAATTATATGAATAGAATCATGTACATATTTCTTCAATAATGAAACATGGAAAACATTATGTGCCTTTTGTTGAACTATTGTAACTGCAAAGAGTATTCTATTTATTATTGATTTAATATTCATTAGATCATTCCCCTTTTGTTTATTGATCATGTCGAGCATTGTAATTGACCAAATCCCCTTTTTCGGATTGGTCAAACCCTAATTGTAATATTCAAATTAAGAAGTCGCCCCCCAGGCAAATTAAAGTGGTTCTAACCACCTAGAAAGACAAGTCCACCCTGCTAGTGAAGAGACACTTCCTTTCAACACTTTCCAGTTTGTATAAATAAAGGAATCCAACCACTCATTTGTTCACTCACTCAACTCACTCATCTAGTGCACAAATATTGAGGGAAACTGCAGTTACCATTTTCCGGAAGAAGGAAGAGAAAGAGGTGCATTGATTGGGTGAGGATATTCTCTAGTGTTTGGTTTATTGTCTTGGCATTGGATTGGCTATGGTACTTGGTTATTGAATCTATATTAAATAAGTTTTGATGGGTTTTCTTCCCATTGAGGGTTTCCCAGGATAAATGTTTGTGTACTCTTGTGATTGTGTTTCTCTCAGTGATCCTATCTATGCTATGGTTATCTAGTAAATTGAAACGAATCCTAATAATAGATTAAAACTTAACATGGTATCAGAGCTAACCTAAAGAGAACATCTTTTAGAGGAAAAAGAAAAATGTCACTATTGACGTACAAGAAAATTAGGGCTTTTTATTGAAGAGGAATTTCATCCCAAAGATCATATAGAAAAGTGCACCCTAGCCTAAGGAACTCATTGACACCTTTAGTGCACCTTTTCAGTGGATAGAACTCCCGGAAAGTGAAACTCTACTTTTCACCAGTACCAGGAAACCAGAAGTACCAGAAAACCAGAAGTACTAGAAAACCATAAGCTACAGTCTAGAATTTTGAAGGTCTAGTTTCAAGGGTCAGAAATTGGAATTTTCAAAAATTGTCTATACCAACATACTCGCCTCAGTCCAACGCATATTTTAGTGAGTTCAATTTTCATATCCAAGAAATTTGATTTTCCTATTATTTCTATATCTCGGAGGGCTAGGGTTTCTACTGCAAGAAAGAATGGCTAGTGGTATGAGGGTAGAAGACATGCTAGAAGGATCTGGAAACTTCAGATCTTGGAAGCATAGGTTGCATATGATTCTAGATGAGAATGATCTCCTAGAACATGTTAGAGTGGGTGTACCAGAACCAGAGGAAGAAGAGAAAAAGACCAAGCAGAAAAAGAATGAAAATAAAGAAAAGAGAATCGTGTCAGATTCAGTAAAGGATCACTTGATATCTCATATATCCAAACTACAGACAACAAGGAAAATGTATGAAGCACTCAACGGGTTATATGAGAGAAAAGACATTAGCCATAATCTTTCCTTAAGAAATTAGCTTCATAATATGAAGATGGAAAACTCAGAATCTGTCTCATCTTGTCTTATGAGAGTTTCTCAAATTATATATCAGCTTGCAGCTATTGGAGATGTCATTAGTAACAAAGAGCTTGTAACCACAACCCTAAATGGGTTTGCAACATGTTGGATTCCTTTTGTACAAGGAGTGTGTGCAAGAAGCAAGTTACCCAAGTTTGATAAGTTATGGGCAGATTGAACACACACACAGTATAGACTTGTAGGCCAATATAAGAGATTAATTGTTGACGAAGAGGAAGCTCTTACAGTTCAAAAGAAAAAAAAAGTTCCTTCAGGAAGAACAATAAAGAAGATAACTCCGTAAGAGTTCCAGATAAGAAGAAAGATATTTCAAAGATCAGATGCTACAACTGTCAAAAGTTGGGACACTTTTCTTATGACTGTCCTCAAGGAAAAGGGAAAAGAA
>WSFP011442613.1:0-20447 GCA_009831015.1 Picea engelmannii | reverse complement strand
CAAGAAGGTCGCTATTGCGACATTTTGGAGTGTCGCTCCCATAGCAACCATGTCGGAGATGATACCTCTTAACGTCTCTCTTCCCACGTTATAGATGAGAACTTGCCACCTTCAAGACGTCGGTCTTGCCACGTTCTAGATGTTTCTATTGCCACGTTTCAGGCGTCTGAAACGTCTCACTTGCCACGTTTGAAACGTCGGTCTTGCCACCTTTGAAGCGTCTCTCTTGCCACGTCTGAAACGTCTCACTTGCCATGTTTGCAACGTCTCACTTGCCACGTTTGAAACGTCGGTCTTGCCATGTTTGAAACGTCGGTCTTGCCACGTTTGAAACGTCGGTCTTGCCACGTTTGAAACGTCTCTCTTGCCACGTTTGAAACGTCCGTCTTGCCACGTTTGAAACGTCGGTCTTGCCACGTTTGCAATGTCTCTCTTGCCACATTTGAAACGTCGGTCTTGCCACGTTTGCAATGTCTCTCTTGCCACGTTTGAAACGTCGGTCTTGCCACGTTTGCAACGTCTCTCTTGCCACATTTGAAACGTCGGTCTTGCCACGTTTGCAACGTCGGTATTGCGACGTTTCAAACGTCACAATACCGACGAAAACTAGGTCGTCGGAAAAACGACGTCATGTGAAACGACGTTTGAGGGGATCCGAGGTTTGTCGGTCTTCCGACAATAGAAAGTGGCAATTGCGTCGAACGCGCCGTCGGAATTTGACCCAAATGCAGTAGTGAATGATCTTCTTTGCTTCTTGTTAAGACAAGTACCATCATATAAGTATCAAATTTTTGATACCACATTCTTGGTGATTGTCTTAAACCATACAGGGACTTTTTCAACTTGCATACCAACTCCGTCTTTCCCTTCACATCATAACCTTTTGGTTTCTTCATAAAGATTTTTTCTTCCAGATCCCCATGAAGGAATGTCGTCTTCACATCCATTTGTTTTATTTCAAAATCAAATCAACAACAATAGATAACAAAAATCTTATGGAGGTTAACTTGGCAACATGAGAAAAAATATCACCAAAATCAATTCCCTCTACCTAGGAATAACCCTTTGCTACTAACCGAGCTTTGTATTTCTCCACCTTTCCTTCTGCATTCAACTTATTTTTAAATACCCATTTGTTGTCAATGGGATTTATTCTAGTTGGCAACTCCACTAGATCCCAAGCCTCATTCTTATCCAAAGATGCCATTTCTTATTCCATGGCCCTTTTCCAAATATTTCCATCCTCTGAATCCAATGCCTCCCTGACATTTCTAGGATCATCATCAGTAATAGAAAAATAAAAATTTTAACGGAAATTAGATGGACTATACCTTTCCAGTAGCCTTTTTTCTTGATCTGATCTCCTCAATACTAGAGTATGAGGATCTTGTTCTTCTGATTCATGTTCTTCTGTAGAGTTTGATTCATCATCATTTAAATCAAACTCTATTTTATTTGGTTCTTCCTTAGTTGGTAGGACTTCATGTTTAACAACATCCTTCATTTCTCTAAATACCACATCTCGGCTATATACTACCTTCTTAGTTTATGGGTTCCAAATCTTATAACCTTTGAGACCATCTTTATATCCAATAAAGATACATTTTTCAGCCTTCTTATCCAACTTACTCCTGTTTTCCTTTGGAACATGAACATATGCATCGCAGACAAATACCTTAAGATGTGTGAGAGAAGGTTCCTTACTAGTCCATGCCTCTTGTGGAGTATTTTCATCCAACGCTGATGAGGGTGATCTGTTGACCAGATAACATGCAGTACCCACTGCCTCTGCCCGGAATTCTTTCCCTAACTTGACACCACTCAGCATGCACCATGCTTTTTCCATCAACGTCCTGTTCATCCTTTATGCAACTCCATTCTACTGAGGTGTATATGGATTATTATTCTACCTTGCTATACCACACTTCTTATAGAATTCTTCAAATTCATTCCCGCAGAACTCTCCACCATTATATGTCCTTAGTACCTTAATTATTTTCTCTATTTGATTCTCAACAATAGACTTAAACTCTTTAAACATGTCAAAGACTTCAGATTTCTTCCTGAGGAAATATATCCAAGTTTTCCTTGAGAAGTCATCTATAAATGAGACATAGTACATAGATTTTCCCAATGATGGGACCAACACAGGTCCAAAAACATCACTGTGAACTAGTTGTAAAATTCCTTCTGCCCTCGTTGCACTAGAGGGGAATCTTACCTGATTTTGCTTCCCATATAGACAATGTTCACATAAATCAAAATCCAGAGAGCAGTTAGACATACCTTCAACCAAACCTTTACCGTGTAGTAGTCGAAGACCCTTCTCTCCGATATGCCCGAGTCTTTGATGCCACAACATAACCTTTTCTCTAGAGACTGTAGGAATTCTTTCTTCTTCAACTCCAATATCAGGAACAATGGAGCTATTACACCCATCAATAATATTTCTTCCTAGCAGCTTATATAGAGTTCCAAACTGAACTCCCTTCATCAACACCATTGCTCCTCGAACCATCCTGGAAGTTCCCTTTTCAAATATTGTTTTTACCCCTGGATCTTCCATTTTGATTACATAAATCAAATTTCTAGCCATACCTGGGATGTCCATAACACCGAGCAATGTTCTAATCCTTCCATCTATGAGCCTCAACTTGACCCTTCCTCTTCCTATGATTCTGGTTGTTGAATCATTACCTAAGAAAACATTACCTCCGTCATACCTTTCATATTCGTTGAACCACTCCCTGTGGGGAGTCATATGAAAGGATGCACCAGAGTCAATCAACCATGCCTCATGATCTACATGTGTGATTGAAGAGGCCAAGTACACATACCCTCCTTCTTCCTTGGAGGTATTTTCTTTTGTAGAAGAAGATTCTTCAAATCCCTTCTTTTTCTCAACTTTGGATCTACACTGCTTCTTATAGTGCCCTTCTTTTCCACACCTCCAACATACCCTTACAAACTTTTTAGAAGATTCAGATCTGCCCTTAGACTTAGATCTCCCACTTGAAAAATAAGATCTATTTATTTCCTGGGAACATACTCTTGCAAATAATGCGTATTTGTTATGTCCTTCCATATTCTTTCATCTCATCTCCTCCAACAACAAGGATGAGACCACTTCTTCAAACTTCAAGGAAGTTTTATTACTACCTATGGCCACAACCAGACTATCCCACGAATCTGGTAAAGAACACAAAAAAATGATACATTTATCTTCATCTAAAATTTCAATCTCAACAGATACTAACTGACTTACCACAGTATTGAAGGCATTCAAATGCTCTGCCACCGAGTCTCCATCTCTCATCCTCAGGTTATAGATTATTTCTCAGGAATAATTTATTTACCAGGGACTTAGACTGATAAAACTTCCCCAACATTTCCCATAAATCCTTGGTTGTAGCTTCCTCTGACACATTCAGTAATACTAAATAGGAGAGACACAGTCGAATTGTTCTCTTTGTCTTCCGATCCAACTTTTTCCAGTCATCTGCAGAAGTTCCTGTAGGTGCAGTACCTGGATCTACCACAATCCACTAATCTCTGTCCACCAACAGATCTTCCATCTTGAGCTTACACAGCTCAAAACTTTTACCATTAAACTTCTTGATCTCCATCTTCAAATTGCTTGTCATTTCTTTTCACCTGAAAAACAATACCGCAGATCTCCCACTGTAACAAGGCTTATCACAATCTCGAGCCAAACCCTTGACCACAAAGGTGTCCCCCTGAAGCCAATAAATCTTTGATACCAAATGTAAATTCTAACCTTGTACAATATCTACTATAAACAAATATTCAGAAAAGAATAGAAAAGATACAATGGCAAATATAAACATTACAAAGAGATTTTTCCCTTGGAAACCCAAACCAGGAAAACCAACATATTATATATTCATTCATTGTGTTACAATGTTTACAATACAAAATACATATAGGAGCCAGTGGCATCCAAAACCCTAACCCAATGACCTAGATTATTCCAAAACCCTAATTCCTTAATCGAAAATAGAAAACCATCAGCAAAGAAACCATGTGCCGAAAAACCACCTAAATATAATGTGGTCCCGATCCAGAAAAAAAAAAAATTCGGGGGCACTGCCCCCAAATCCCTGTGCACCCGACGCATATGCTCCAACACTACTACACATGAAAAGATTATAACACATACCCAACACCAGCTAAGTATATGAAGTATTCTATAGCATAAACATAAAAATGCATAGTAATCTTATAACACACACAATGATGTCAGCAATATATAATTTAGCATACAAACAACTACTGATATAATATCCCAAGACACTGTAAAAAGACAGTATGATAGAATTTTGACAGAAATCCTACTTCCTCTTCTCATGGGTTTTTCTATACAAATGGGTGGTGCTTGGCATTTTTTTTTAGCTCAGGAAACTCCCCCCAAACTAAAGATATGGCACGTCCTTGTGCCATGAATTAGCAATAGGTATTTACTGTTTTGAGAAGGGGGGTTAGATTAGATCCTCTTTTATCCACTCTTTGGAGTATCCCTTACCTCCAGAGATGTTCTAAAATTCAGGTTTGAAAACCCTGTTATAGCTTGCTCTTGGCAACTGGTGATATTTAAACCAGCGGTCTCCAACTCTTAGGAGCTTTATGGCTGAGGAAATTTATTCCTCAGAGGCCATGAATACAGTAAATAGGAGTAGAGGCAAGATAAGAGTGTTCCATTATTATTATTTTTTCCATCATGCTCACACAATCCATTCCTCTATCTCACATTTTATAAGGCATGGAATAATAACTCTGTAATGAATAGTCTGTAACGACAGTAAGCCAATTAAGTGGTCTTTTAAGGAGATGTTCAAAAGTTTATAACACACATGGAATTAGCATTTCGAAAATAAAATGACTATTGATGTAATAGCCTATATCATGAAAAAAATACACATAAATTTTTACAAAGATTAACTTCTTCTAGGCAATGTTATCATTTGTCAACTCATGAACCCCTACCCCACACCTAAGTATTGTGACACCTCACAATAAAAAATATAGGAAACCAATCAGTTCTCCCAATAGTCAAATATTTACAGCTTGTTAAGTGTAGAGATAAATTTCACAGATTGGTTTGACGAGATGGTTAGAAGATGGCCCCACCTATAGGATAAGAGATCCTATATATAGATGAGAAGAGGTAGGCGAGAGAGTTTCAAGATAGTCTCAAAGTTAGTTCCCAATGGAAAATTTATGGAGTTCATTAACCTTAGCTTAACCATACATACTTCATGTCATCTCTGTCTACAAGTAATTTCGTACATTAGGACAAGTTTAAATTTATTATTTATTTTTTTGTCATATTATCATCCTCAATAGGTAGAATGCCCCACTGCTAGCAAGCCTGTTCAGTACTCCGGCGGGTTTACCTAGTCATACCACAAGTTGGTACCTGCTGCCAGTAGACTTGTTTAGTATCATGGCGGGTTATCCTCTTACACCCTCAGAGACTGGCCCTTCATCTTTTAATATTTTAGTATAAGATTGTTTTATGCAAGAAGATGAGGGGACAGCTCTGAAAACAACTTTTTCTTTCTTTTTATTGGGATGGTGTTTATGTAATAGAATGATTTTCCATTATATATATTCCTTAGTGATTGTCCTAATGTAAGGGTTACTTAAGCAGATGTGGCCTATCTAAAGATATGATATAATCAAGCTATTTATTGTGTAGTGGATGGTACCATTGAAAAAAAACAGAAAGGTATCTCTAGGCTCATCTCACTTTCTTCTTTTGTAATTTATTGTGATGTTTCCATGACTAGCCGCTAATCATACCTCCTTGTTACTCTTTAATAAAGATACTTTACCCACTTACTCAGGTTTCTTGGAGAAACTGTACAAGAGGCCTCTAAGCTTGATGGTTACGGTGTCACTTCCTTATATAGTGGTGAAGGTTCAAGAGAAACTGCTTCTTAAGATGCCTTGAGAAAAAGAAGATGAAAATCTTTTGCAAAAACATGGCTAACTACAACAAGTCATTATTCATTTGATGCTTAGCAGACAACAAGGTTCAAGTATAGCAATTTTTTTAAGAAAAATTCTTCTTATATATCTCCTTGAAATTGTCTACCCTTGGTGATATAAATACCTAAAAAGATCTCTAAAACTATTTGCAAAAAATGCACTCTAAAATATAATAAACTATTGAGATCAATGAGATCAAGTCAAAGGAACATGTATCTCATAGTTCTTTCATTAAAATAAAATGTAATATGAGGTTGCATTAGACTTTAAGCTAAACTAACAACATTCAGCTTTTATTTACTATCCTACCCTACCTAAAAAGAAAGGGAGGATATTTATTCAAGTGTAAGAACTCTTCCAATGTAACCATGCGTGGAGCAAGATAAGAAACATACTCATATCCATATATGAATAAGTTACCATAGTGATTACCTAGATATGAAGAACCAACCAACCTACTTGTTTTGGCATCAGAGGGTGTTGAAGAAGAGAATAATATTGTGGCCTGATGACCTCTTGAAACCAAATTTCAATGGAATCTTGATGTTCATCAATAGTAATTTCTATGCTCTCGTTAATCATGCTATGCAGATCCTCTTCTTCTTGGTTATTGATTTATGAAATACATAAAGCATCTGCTGAGGTGGATGTTGAGAACTCCTCATTCTTAGGTCTTAATGATTGCTCTTCACTGGATGTAGTCCATAATTTTTCAGCTTCATTCGCAGTTTGGCAAGGAAAATCAATTTTTATCTCATAGGACCTTGATTCTTCTAATATTTTTGGAGAGGTAGACAAGTTCTTGGCTATTGTCAAGATGTGTTCTTCCTGAAAAGAAGAAATCCCAACTGTTGCTAGGATTTGAGAAAGTTCCCTCAGGCTAATGGTTTATTCTTAATTCATCTTGCTATTTGATAAAACTTGGTTCACACAAAGATGATGTCCATAAAGTTACGATCTCCTGATAGTGGTAAGAAAACAAAGGTTGTATTGTTTGGTTCTGCAGAAGGCTCGAGTGGTCTTATCTCCTGTCCCACTATTATTGATGCTTCAATTTTCTATTCTATAGTGCTCCCTGTCTCAATCTCTTCAGAGACTACTTTAGCTCTTTGAGTTGAGCTAGCTCCTATTTTTCAGTATCGGTCTGCGGATTTTATAAGTGGAACGTCTCTTCCCCTAAAAATGTCGAAAGGAACCTTGGTTGAAAGGTCTGATTTAGATTTAATGTATCTACCTTTTAGATCTCTAGGTCTATTCATGAAAGAAAACAAAAAGAAAAATAAAAGCTACCATTGGGTTTGGGGGAGCCTGCAATAGCTGATGCGCAGGTTCTTACCTCTCGTCTTAAAGTTCCCCTGCCACCAATCTAATGCTAAGTTCTAAGAATGATCTATTTCCTAACTATTTCATACCTTGATACAACTCCCCGACAATAGCACCAAAAATCATGGGTGTTCTATATGCACTAAAAACACACTAAAAACCCTCAATCAAATTGTCAACCCGGGGTAAGTAAACTTATAGTTGTAGCAATATATATGCCAAGGTAGAAAGGCTGGTAGCATAGTCTAACTAAGGAAATGGGATATTGAAGGGATAATCTACTCAAGCAAAGACTACTAATGATCAAACCCTACTAATAAACTTAAACTATGTAACCTAAGTAACTTTTGAGAAAAGAATCGATGGATAGTTCTAGGAAAGAAAATGAAAACCCTACCTTCAGCAAACTAGTTCAACAATAAGAAAAAGAAAACTATTTAAGCATAACAATAAGCAAAGGAAAACTATTCATCTAATAAGCAAATAACAACAGCAAACTACTTCAACTAGCCTACTTAAATTCAATAAGCAACTATCCTATGAAAGCAAGTAAATAAGAAAGCAAGCAACTAACCTATTAAAGAAAGTAAACAACTAACTAACCTAGGATGACTTCTACAACAAGTAAACTAATCAATAAGAAACTACTTAAACTAAGAAACAAGTGAACTCTATTCTCAAACTAATCTTCACAACTATTTCTAATTCATAAAAGGAAATCTACCGAATTGAAAGCATTATGATGATAAAATCAATTAACAACTAATCTCTATGATAAACAAACTATCCTTTAATTTACCAAAGAATGAAGACTATCTATCCTACAACAACAATAAAACTATCTTATAATCTATGAAAGCAAGGAAACTATCTTCTAATCTATGAAAGTAAGGAAACTATCTTCTAATCTATGAAATTTAAATATAGTGTTGATGATTGTGTGAATGTCTCCGGTGTCTTATAATATCACGATGGCACTTGACAACGAAGGATAATTCAAGCGGTATAAGCTCAATACTGATTTCAATGGCAAAGTGAAATGTGTGGATTAAGCAATCCAATGAGAACTTAGCCATTACAGAAACAACGTCAATTACCCTGCATATTCATGTGATTATTACTCATGCATTAACCATCAACAGTATAGCAAGATTATAATTGTACTCTATGCTATGTAAGAAAAACTCATAATTAAATTCAATCATTAACTAAGAATTGGAATTGCAATCTAATTCTAGGAAAGAAATTGCATAAAGTAAAACTATGCTATATCTATTTCAACAATTCAAATTGCAAAAAGGAAAATGCTTATAAACATAAATTAAACATGATTCTAGCATATAGCAAGTAAACTAATGAATAAATTAATCAACAACTAGTTACGCAAAATCTAAATGATAATTGAATAGGCAATCTACAAATAAAAACTGAAGCTGGCCCTATCCATCCACCAAAGCCTCGTTAAAGAAAACATAAACTAAAATTATGTTCTACCCTGTTTCAAACTATGTTTTAAACTTGATTTTAAAAGCATAAATACAATACAATATGATATTTAATTGCACATGGGGTTAGTGTATGAGTTTGCAAACTCGTTCCTAACTATAGAATCAATGCATATTAATAAAAATCCTTCATACTAACCTGCAAAAGAGAATTAAAACAGTTAAACAACAACAACAAATTAGATAACAAAGAAATCAAAGAACAGTTCATGTACAAGAAATAAAAAGAACAGTTACCAGACTATTGGTGGGCCCCCTAACAAGTCGTGGTCACTTCTCAAATGCACACCACGAGCTCAGCAAAATGATTTCACCATTAAAACTTGAAAAACGCAGTCTTATGTAATTATGGCAATTGAAAACGACAAAAACAAAGGAAAATTGTGTTTGTCTTTAACACACTAGTTCTTCTACTGCTTAACTATTGTATGACCATCACGGTGGTATTTATAAGCTTTACAGACAAAGTGGTCGATGATTGGAGGGTCGAACCTCTTCTATAAACAAAAAATTACATTAATGGTGCCCTAACTACTGAAATGGCGTGAGCCAATAATCACCCAGCTCAACAAACCAAACCAAGTTGTCAAGATTTCAGTAGCTGGAGGGCGAAAGAATGAGCAAAACCCATGTTCCTGATTCACCCACACTTGGCTGCCAATGCCATAACCGCCAAATCACCCACCATTTTTGTGCAGGACGAGGTGTTGGATGGAGTGTCGGACCGGAAACTGGATTGAGTACTGGATGGAGTGTCGGATTCAGTGTTGGAAGCAAAAACGTGATGCGAGTTTTCCCTATAACACCAAAAAACGTGAATTAGATCCTTGGAAACATAAAAAAGTAATGAATTATACTCAAGATCAATATAAAATATGAATTATGCATACATGGTGTAGATCATAGCGTTTTGGCACAAAATTATTCAAAAAGCTTCTCCAAAACATGAAAAACACATACGTACATTCAGCAAAAGTATCTAATTATTGTTATAAAATTGATCAGATCTCGGGCCCAACACTAACATATGATCGTGAGCATACATGTATACAAGTGAGACAAAATAATATGTAAATGTAACTAGAACTATATTAATATGAAATTCAATGGTACATACAATGAATGCAAATGCCTACCTACCTATACTTACCAGTTGGTTGAATGCTAGGTGTAGTCAAATAACCAGTGAAACCATCCTAGCAATATCTCATAATACATGCCTTTCTGCTTCATCATAAACCAAAATAATGACAATTAAGCACAAAAATAACATGAGTTAGAGCATGTATCATATCATAGGAAATCATAAATTCTATATCATGGAGGTAGGAGGGAGGGACAAAATTATGCCAAGTTACACTTCTATAAAAGTGCTCAATCCATCTCAGAAAGGGATTGTGAAATATCAAAGGCTAAAAATACTGGCTCAAAGAGTTTGAAGGTTGATTACCTTGGACTTCATAAATCCCCAAAGTCCGAGAAGGGATGAAAAAGAATCTAGAGGACGACTGACAATTTCTTAAGGGAAAGATGAATTATTGAGATAATAAATTTGTTCTTAAGGTAGTCAAACTACCCTTGAATTCTAAAATAAGGCTTTGCTCTAGAGAAAAATCAATACAAGGGACATGTTTACCAACTACACCCTTAGTGACATAGCGAGGTAAAGTAGTCGAAGGGAGTTGAAACACCTTGTCACAAGTACCCTGCTTTGGGAAACCAATGTCCTCGCCTTTATCAATATCTAAGCACAACGGTGGTTGATAATATTCTTCATAGAATAAATCCAAGTTCTCAAAGGAATACTCAAGGTATGATCGAAAATCATCAGGATAACATTGCACTAGGTCATCCTTAGATTCTTGAAAAACTTGTGTAATTATATCATCATCTTGTTGCCAAACATCAAAATTATTAGGAACATCATTTGATTGTTCTAAAGGAAGCATTATAAGATATCCTTCCATATCATAAATGGGATTCTCATCAGAACCAATCACATCCCACTTACGTCTTCCAACATGTATGGACTCATCAATATTATCAACCATGTCACTACCTTTGTCATAACATGAAGGATTTAAAGCATCCAAGGGATCCTCTAATACTTATTCACTTTCCAAATCATAAAATAAATCATCATCAAAATATTGGAAAGGGAAATAACTTACCGTTTTCACTTCTTGTTGTGCAGGAGCATCAATGGCTTGGATGAATTCATCAAATGTAAGAGGGTCCAGTACATCATCCCCAAGATTTGTCTCTTTAATCGTCTTTTCGCCTTCATTAGAAAATGAAGGACCTAGCTCTTCCAAGGGTTTCGTTGCTTCTTCACCTTCTGAATCATAGAACAAAGTGTCATCAAAAACCTGGAAATGAAAATGTTTCACCTCATTCTCTTCATGTTTTGTAGGATATATAGGATCTTGGAGAGCTTCATCGAGCAGAGGAGCGAATACTGGTGCTTCATCGTCATAAGTCACTTCTTTATTCAAGTCTTTACTGCATTCTATTGAATCATGGCAAAAATATTGCTCCTCTTCATGGGGTTGACAACTTTCTTCATAAATCTCTCCTTCTATATCAGAGGGTTCTTGGTATTGAGTATGGTACACATCTATGAGATATTCTACAATCTCAATGGTGAATCCTTCATCCTCTAGGGATATTGCGATATTTTGAAGGGCATCTTCATATGTATGGTATTGTGGTTTCACAAACTCAATAAACCTAATGATGAGGTCTATGAAAGATGATATACCCTTATCTTCGTAACAAACCTTTATCCAATCTTGCAAAAATGATGGCAGGGAAAATATGAACAATTTTACCAAAACATCCTCCCCTTCCAATTCAATCTCACTCATATAGTTCAAGAAGTCTACAATGTGAGTACTTGGGATGCCTCCAAATCTTGGAGAGTTGTTTAACCATTTTGTATCAAAATAATGTGGGTATCCTTGAAAACTTTCAAAATCAATAGTTGGATACACTTGTTCCCAGGGCACCATGATCCCATAACTTGGAAATATCACAAATTTGAGAGTAAGGTGTCACCTTGGAAAATTTTAGTGGAGTTTCCAGATATCCTCTTAAGGATTATCAAAGGGAGTAAGGGAATCACCCTCAGTGGAGTCATCGGGTAAGTCTTGTAAGATGAAGGATTTGAGGGAAAGGCTTACCAAAAAATTGTCATTGAGGAATATTGACTCAGTGTTCCCCAACAATGGTGCCAAAAATGTTATCGCACAATACGTACTTGCCCAAATCCCAAGGCAATTGAAACGAGATTGGTGTAACAAGGGGGTGACCTATCACTGTCACCTTAATAGGAAACCCCTATCTGTTTAGCAATATGTTGAAATTACCTCAAGGGAGACGTCCCTAGTGACCTAAAGGGCTAATGAAACTAAGGCAAGGATGTAAAAATACCCCCCTCTCACTGGTCACTCAAGTCAAAAGGTATTTATGTCTTAAATAGATGAATCAAAATTAATGGATGAGGTGTACCTGCCCAGAACGATATAACAAGAAAAAATATGGCAGTTTCTAGTACAAAATGATGTTAGTGCTTCAAAAAGACAATGAACCTTTGAAATATAAGTTGGATTATATAAAATTTCAGCAATATGAAATTTTACAGCAACAATAAGTATTTTATAACAGCCGCAATAAATATGCCTCATAATTTCTTGAAAAGACAATGAAAAGTTACCCTTTAATAGACAAAATGATAATCAATTGTCACATGCAATTTATGAAGTGTCTAGCTAGCATTAAAGGTGAGTTTTGAAGAAAATTTGCTGCAGTTAGATGGTTGTAGCAATCTTTTGTAACAAAATAAAATACATTAGTGATCTAGGATAAACTAGGGCTAGAAATAGTTACTAAAATCTTAGGAGAAGAGTGTTTGAGTGTGTTGGACTACTGAGAGGGGGGGTGAATCAGTAATAGAGCAATTTAATCCTTTTTGACCATGTAATACAAGTGTTATATCAATGAATCATTATCATCCAATAACTGCAGACTAAATAAGAAATGAACAAATGAACAAACATACACATACACAGTACACCAGTGTTTTACGTGGAAACCCAAATCGGGAGAAAACCACGGAATGCCTTTTCTTATATGTCTTGAAGAATTACATTCATTTGAAGAACCAACTTCCTTTGTTTTCTAGCTGCAACTGGAAGGAGGCTCCAACCCCCTAGTTTCTCAATCTACAACCTAAGGGAAGCTCCAACTCCCCAATTCTTTGGCTACAACCAAAAGGAGGCTACAACCCCTTATGTTCTCCGGCTACAATTGGAAGGTGGATACAACCACCTGTCCTTGCCCCATCCTGCCACCCTGAAGTAGAAGTAGAATTATGGAACCACTGTCAACCTGTCACTATGAGATATACTGTTGTAAACCTGTACCAATAAATCTGAACCATGCATCAACTTGTAATCAACCTGTACCATAAACAAGTGCATCAACCATGCACCAACCTATACCAAATAACCTGTAATCAACCTGTACCATAAAAAAGTGCATCCAACCATGTACCAAGTATGTACCAATCATTTGTCAACTACTCATCAACTATGACTCATCAATATGTACCAAAATCATCAACTATACACCTCATGTATGTGCCAACTAATCAACTACTTGTCTCAACCATGTACTCAACATATACCTCAACCAAAAGACCTCATCAATTTCATCATCCAAATATTATTTGTAGCTCTGCAATAGACTCGGTGTATATGATCACATTCCTGCAAACCTTCCTTAACTTCAACAACAAGAGACTAGCATTTTCATCAAACTTTTCTTTAGTCTCACAAGCCTAGTTTTGGATTAGTCAACAACCCTAACTTGAAGTAATCATAAATTTGTACCTGTAATGTATAAAGCTATGAAACTGATACACAATTTTCTTCAGTGTGTTTTATGCAATTCCTCCAGGTTTCACTACTTGGAACCTCTCAGAAAAGGAGTTATAGCAAAAATGACATACCTTGCTGAATTCTGGATTATTCTAGAGAGTGACCTTGTAGAGCATGCCCCGCACGGAATACTTGTTGAATTGATCTAAAAATGTTACAAAGAATGATATAGAATGTACCCTAACCAATACATTTTGTTTCATAGAATTTGGATCTGTTATGAATAATTTATGACATTTTTACCCGAAACACCTATTTTTGACTAGTTTTAGGACTAGCCACAAACCCTATTTTCCACAGAGTGTAACTCCAAAAATAAAATGACCTACAAGATGATTTTTTTACCATAGATACTTGGATATGTTTTCTAAATGGAATAGAAATTTCACGGTCTGAATCATTATAGAAACAAATTTATAGCGAAAATGGTGAGATGACTTGTAAATAACATACCTTAGAAAGCACCATCAAAATAATTTATCCTTCCTTGCATTTAGGCCTTATTTTCTTCACCTTCCCTCAGAATTTAGTCTTAGATATCCTTGGTTACCTTAGACACCTATATATATTCAATATGCTCAACTGTGATTAAAATGAGAGAGTCTTGCCTCTTATTTATACTCTCCAAGTAGCTTCCTTAAAAACAATTTCTAGGTCACTTGGCCCCACTTTCCTTATTTTAGGGTTAACCCACTTCTAATTTCTCCATTAAATTTATTATTGAAATAATTTATTTTGTATTCACCTTGAATTATAATACACTTATTAATTCACTTTATTATATACCTTTTAAAATCTCTTAAACCACTTTGACTACTTTGACCTTTTGGGGCTTCTAGATGATAGATGAGGGTCCTCCAACTTCGTAAGGCCATAAATCTCAAAATGTGAGGAGTTATATGGCGTTCCACATACCACCAGAAATGGAATGACATGTATTATCCATATCGAATAGTATTATCTGAAAATATATCATAACTCATACTATTATCCATCAAACAAACTTGGGTCCATTACCCAAACGTGGGGTCTCCAACTTCTCATGGCCATAACTCTCTAACCGTGAGGAGTTATGTGACGTTCCACATACCACCGGAAATGGAATGAAAAAAACTATCCATATAGAATTTTTTACCTAAAAAATTCATTGTCCTTCATCTCATTATTTCACAATTAAGCATGGGTTCTCTTACTCGGCAAAGCGTCTTCCGGTGAGGGCTTTCACCATAAGGGGACCACTTTGGAGTCCATCCATCTTTACTTCTTATCAACCATGACAAGACAATAATGAGTCATATTTACATCAAACAATATTGGGTCCATTACCCAAACCTTTGTGCTGCAGGGATTTCTTTAAGGGTTGACATCAATGACAACCAACCTTAATCAACAAATTGTTTAATTAATCATTCAACAAGAGAGAGACAAGAAATAGTGCCTTCTAGAGCTTAAGGAGTCAAGTGGACAGCTTCTTCAAAGGATGAAAATCAATTTTTATAATGCACAAAAGTCTAAGAGGGAGAATGCATAAGAGAAGTAGTAACTTAAGTCCCCTTATGCATTTTCCTCAAGAAACAAGATACTAGGGTGTAGGAAATTTTAGGCCCTAACACCTTGCTCTCCTTAGGCTTCTTATGGGATAAAAACTTAGGCAAATATAACTAGGTCAAAACCTTAGAGTGGTAGCAAAATAAGGCTTTAGGGTTTCACTAGTCACTAGATCAATTCAATGAAAATCTTGGCAAATAGAAAGTAAGAAAGTAGCAATTTAAGTTCTTTACTTCAAGCATTAAGTATACCATGAAATTTCATAATCTTGTATGAGAAAATAAAACCATATATACTCCATTCAATAGATGACAAAAAATGCATATTTTACCTACTTGCACCAAGAATAATCATGAAAATACCATGCAAGATCACCATAAAAGCTTCCAAGATTGATCCAACTTGCAAAAATCAACCTTATACAAGAGTGCACCTCACAATTTCAGCCAATAGCCCTTACTAGGGTGCAAATTTCAGACCTCTCCTCTTGTGTGAGGAGTTTGTTTCTATAAAATGAAAGTACTTTATGTTTATTCATACAAAATGGGTGAACTTTAATTAATTTTAGGTCAAAATAAGGGTGACCTGGCCAATTTACAAATAAATTCAAATTTGACATAAATCAAATTAATTATCATCTAAAGACACCTCCAAGGGTGATGTCATGCCCTTTTAGGGTGACATTAAGGCCTTAAGGTGGAACGTTGGGCCTAGAATGTCGAACGTTTGGCCTCCAGAGGCCCCAGATGATGCCCACACATGCCACTAATCTCATAATTGCCTTCAAAATGAAAACCCTAGCTCTCAATGATGTCTATGGTCATAATGGTGACATCTTGGGCCTTCAAGGGCCAATGTCCATGTGGAAGAGAAAGATCCCCCTGGATCCAGGTCTTCTAGGGTGTCTCCAAAGGAAACGTCCTTCTTTCTTTCTGGTGCAAATATTCAATGTCTTATTACCCCTGGCTGGGGTTACAACATCCATATATGGGATTTAAGCCTCCATGAAGGTCCGAGCTAATAATCCCCTCATGTGTACCTGTCCACCGGGAAAGGTCCTGCAACAACAACAAGTATTCCCTCTAGGGGTTCATAAGTCATAGGGATCATAGCATGTAAATCACATCCAATAATTAAATTACCCAAACATTTGCATCAAACCCCACTTAAACCAGACAAATGCTCAAAGACGTTATGCACTTTGACAAGTTAGGTTTGAAGAAGGTTTGGGCTAACCTTCATTAAGTTTGGGGTGTTTCCTAGGTGGGAACCAATCCAAGTCATGTAAATGTATGAGGTGGCATGAGGTAACTGTTTGGGCATGGGGTGCAGTAATAATAGGGAAATGTAAGTCTTACATGTGGGTTCCTTTGTAGAGGGCGAGTTGCACCTTGTCATAAATGCAATTGTTTCCTAGCCCATTCATTGCCTTTTATTCTTATCTTTGGTTCTTTTGATATTTTTCTTTTTTGCTTCAAGGGAAAATCTGAGGGCCACTGTCTTGGCTTGATGACCAAGGGTGATAGTGTTATCCACAAACATTTAACGAAAATGAGAAGGTTGGCTCGTGATGAGACCCCCTTTCTCTTAGCTATGCCACCGAGAGCCACTACCCTAGTTTGGTGACTAGATAGGTGGTATTGTCATACCAGTACATGCCCATGGTCATGATAGGTTGGTTCGTGATGAGACCTCCTATTCATCAACTAATACCTTGAGTTTTTATTTATTTTATGGGTTCCTTTTTCTTACTAAGAAACTTGTTATTGCTTTCTCGGGAATCCCTAGGTGAAGCATATCATAGGTTCTAATATTGGATTTTAACTCTTTCCAGCTACTTTTACCCTCTGAGCCTTTAACCCTTTCTTCCCACAAGGAAAGGTACAACCCTTCCTAGTGTGGCCAATCCAAATGCCCAAACAAAGGTGATGGGAGATGAGAGGAATCAAGATATAAAGTGGTAAGTATGGAGGGAGTGGATGATGACCTTTCACAGAACCACCCAGTGGAAACCCATCCTAAAGGGAGATCAACTTACTAGGTAACCATGTCATCCTTTTAGGTATGAACAATTCAAAGAGCATAATTTCCAAGCAAACGTTATGAAATGAAGGAGAATTTAATGAAACATATTCAAGTGTTTCAATAATCATAGTGACACATACCATGATACTTGGACTCATTACCTCATGGAGAAATACTTATTGTTACTTCAGGAATAGGTTGGTGGGATGGATATTGTTGTTGATGATATATCGACTGCACTGAATAAAAGAGGGTCCCTCCGAGGCCATGCTCAAATCACCTGGCTCTCGGTACTCCATGTATAGGACCTATGGGCCTTGAGACATGATCTCCTTAGTTATCCCTAGGGTAGGGGATAACAGGTATCAGAGCGGGTTCTTTCAGAAACAGTCTAACCACTAGAAGGTAGATCTCGGGAGAACACATGGACACTTAGGGAGGTTTCTCTACAAATAGGGCTCTATTGTTTGACGAAAAAAACTATTCCTTTTAGAGTATAAAGATGCGAACATATCTAATGGCCCTTGGTTTAGATGTTTGGAAATCGGTCATAACTGGTTATACAACCCCAACAACTCCACCAACAGATATGATCGGGAAAAAGGATATTGTAAATAATGAAAAATCCATGCATACCATATTGTGTGGACTATCAGAATTAGAGTTTGTCAAAGTAATGCATTGCAAATTAGTGAAATAAATTTGGGACAAACTTCAAAAAATCCATTAAGGTTATGAGAAGGTCAATAAGGCTAAGCTCCAAACTCATAGAAGACAGTTCGAGAGTATGAATATGAAATACGAAGAAACTTTCGCAACCTATCTTCTCTGTGTGGACGAACTTTTCAACACCATCAAAGGACTTGGTGAAACTATTTAATAATCGATGATTGTGAAAAAGGTGTTGAGGTCACTCCCCTTAATATTCGATGCCAAAGTTTCTTCCATTAAGGAAATGAAGGATCTTGATCAATTAACAATGGATGAATTTAATGGGATCCTCACTTCATATGAAAAGAGGACTAAAAAGGAAAAACCATAAAAGAAAGAAGCATATTTAAAAGCCTCAAAGAAGATGAAGAACAAAGAGCACAAATCAAGTGATTGTTCCAGTTGTGAATCAGAAGCAAAGGAAGCAAATTTTCTGAGAAAACTCAAAAAAGGGATCTAGCAAATACAAAGGTAATTTTCCCTCTAAATTCTTTAATTGTGGAAAAATGGAAGTAGCAATAGTGAAGAAGACTATAATGTAAAGAGAAAACATCATAAACACAAAAACATCCACAAACATAACAAGCATGAAAAGAAGAAGAACTCTTATAAGAAAAAGAAGAGAGTCTACTCAAAAGGGGTCGGGGACTCATCTGAAGAAAGCAGTGAAAGCAATTCTGATAATGATAGAGAAGAAACTCTTTTTATGGCAATCAAAACAAATGTTGATGAAGACAAAGGAAAATAAATCATGGATTCAAAAGAAGAGGAAAACGCTTAAACAAATGGAGAAGTGGATCTTGAAGAAGAACTCATTTGTGCCTTATGTGAAATAAAGAAGCTAAGTAAAATGAATTTGAAACAAAAGGATCAACTCCAAAAATATGAAGAAGAGGATCATGATTCAAAAGCCAAAATGTCACAAAGCCTTGAAGAATCAAAAGAGATTGTAATAAGCCTAAAAGTTCAATTAGAAGAGGCAAGAAGGACAGAAGATGTGGTGAGAATCCAGCTGAAGCAAAAGGAAGAAAATTGTGAAGAGCTAGAATCTAAGATTGTTTCGCTAAGAAAGGATTTGGAAAAATAAACTACTCAGTTGAACAAAAGCTTGAATTTTGAAAAGAGTACTGAAATATTAAGTGACATCATAAATTGTCAAAGGTCTCCACTCATTAAGACTAGTCATGGATATGATGTTGTTGTTTCCTCCCTTCCTACACTTAGCCCTGCTACAACCAAGGAAGTTCTATTTGTTGCAGGAGGAGTTTAGACTAGTTTTCTAGAAGAACAACCTACTATTGATTGTGTTGAATAGACTGATGAGTTGCATGCTCCTCACATGTGAACATTTGAGCATGTTCTTACAAATGAAATCGTTGTTGATATGTCAAGTTGTTATACTCATGTGAGTGAACCTAACCATGAACCTACTTCCTCTGATCAACTAGCACAAAAAATTGTTCCCTATCATCATCCTCACCATAAAAATCAAAGGAATGGAAATCACGCTCTTAGATCTTTGCATAAGAGATGTGAAAGACATAATTTTGGATCAGTGCCAACTACCAGGATATATTGTGGTTGGATTGATGGATGGTCATGGAATCATTTGACCATATTATTGAGGACTTCATATGATTGTGGATCATCTATTGTACATTCATGTGACACATCTCTTACTTATTGATGATTTCCATGGAAGTGGTCAACCGAGAATCGACCCAACATGATAGTCTACTAGTTTGTTCGTCAAATTGAAGTTTTGACAAGAACTGTTGTTGCTCCTTATTGATCCCTTAGAGGGGGGATACTTGAATTTGTTGATATGTGAACCCAACCATGTTCAACTATTTTTGGAGATGCAATACTTCTTATGTTGGATATAGAGACTGTTTGGATTAACAAAGATTGATTATCTTTCATTTTAGGTGACAATGTTCAGATATCTTTAGGAGTGTTGTTGTATCATGTTCGAGTGGTGTTTACCATTCAGGTAGGCATCATTAAAGACAAAAAGAGTGAAACTGAAGGATGATATATTGGTCATCCTCCATATAATATTCATTCAGTATTCTGAACATTATTTCTTTAGACCTTGGAGTACTTTTGACAGTTGGGAATGAAATTTGATGACATCTCTACACATTTGTTCAAGGAAACCTAAAAATCATTTTGTGAGCGGTGCACGGGACTTTGGGAGTTTGCATGGTTTGAGGTATCTACTATGATAGTGAAAAATCTAGCAAGTCTTTGGAAACTTGTTATAAGTTCAAGAGAGTTATAGTAAAATAGAGAAGACTCGGAAATTACAACAAGAAAAGATAGTACATTCACAGGGGGAGCTACTTCAAAAAAATACAAGAGAAAGCACAGTCTAAGGGGG
>ML869512.1:9570-19690 GCA_009831015.1 Picea engelmannii | reverse complement strand
AGATCATTTATGAAAAACTCAAGGACATGTTTGAAGGCACATCTACAAAGACCGATACTAAGCTACCTACTTCCACACCTGATGTGGCCAAGGAGAATTATGTTCTGGTTAATGCAAGTCATGAAGAGATAACACTTACATCTATTGTGCATCCAAATTCACTTATTGCATCTCTTGATGAAACTGGATCAACCAAAAATATTGTTACTGTTTCACAAGATTTGTCCGCTTTTGTTAAAAGACAAATATCGAGTCAAGGATTGTATAGATGTACAAAGAGGAATGAAAAAGAAATAAAAATAAAAGGTAAGAATCCATTCTTGGTTGAGGTGTTGAAATATGGTGAGCCCATTGGGAAAAATGCAATGAGGTGGGCCTTAGATTTGGGAACAAGATGTAGGGCTCATTTGGATATTTTTCAATCAAATCTTTTAGATCAAGATCCACAAATTGTGGATAATGTTATCCAAAAAATAGAAAATTCTTTTGAGACTGTTGGTGGAAAAATATCTAGAAAATATTATAAGCAAAAGATGGTGGGGCCACCCACAACTTCATCGATGCAACACTTTTCTCTAGGAGAAAAATTCCGACAGAGGAGTTTGAGGGGTTCAACATGGTGGTAGAAGATGGGTACAAAATGACTTGTACTCATAGGATTGGATGTGACATTGGGAAACTATATGTTGACCGATGAATTCTATGTAGAAAATTTAGCAAACACCAAAATGGTGTTGGGAGTCTAGTGATTGTACTCACTTGGAGATTCAAAATGAACTATCAGATCATGAGGATGGAGTTCATAGACACATGATAAAAATGAGGTATTTTGAGAAGTCTATCATTGGGAGCACCCAGGATCTTGTCCAAAAAACGCATGCAGGCCATCTTCAGACATGGTGATGTGGCATGTGCAACAAAGTACCTAATCACAACATAGTATCCATCATAGGATCACCAACATTATCCTATGGACATACATGAGCTACTTGGGAAGAATGATAAAGTGTTTGGGCCTCTACCGGTAGGGAGACCACCTGAGAGGGAATTTGAGCATGTCAATGAGTTATAGGAGGGGGGGAATCCCGTGATCACCACACCATATAGGCATCTAAAGAAGTTTAAGGAAAAGATTGAGAAGGCCATAAAGGATTTGTTGGAGATGGGGTACATTAGGCCTAGCGCTAGTCCCTTTGCTTCTTCAATGGTACTAGTAAAAAAGAAGGATGGCATGATGCAGATGTGCATCGACTACAAGGCATTGAACAAGAAGACCATTAAGAACTGGTACTTGATACCTAGAATCGATGAGTTGATAGATGAGTTGCATGGGTTGGTGTACTTCTCGAAGATTGATCTTCAATTGGGGTACCATCAGATCCGGTTCAGAGAGGAGGACATCCACAAAAAAACCTTCAAATGTCACTACGAGCTATGAGTTTCTAGTCATGCCCTTTGGATTGACTAACGCAACAACTACCTTTCATTCATGTATGAACCATATATTCAACAACAAGTTGAGGAAGTTATTACTCATGTTCTTGGATGATCTAGTGATCTACAATAGGACATGGGAGGATCATCTGAGGCATGTTGATGAGATTCTCAACATCATGGGGGAGAAATCACTGTTTTCCATGCAGGAAAAGTGCAAGTTTGGATTGACACTGATTCTCTATCTGGGGAACGTTATTGGAGTTAAAGGGGTTAAGGTACATTAGGAAAAGATCAAGACAATTTTGGATTGGCCCACACCCAAGTCACTTATAGAGCTGTGAGGTTTATTTGGGCTATGCAGCTATTACAAGTGCTTTGTGAAATTATTTTCACAACTTGGTGCGCCATTGACAGATCTCACCAAAAAGGGAGCTTTCAGATGGTCAAAGGAGGCAGAGGAAACATGTCACGGGATGAAGAAGGTGATCTGCACTATCCTAGTGTTATCACTTCTAAACTTCTCTCAGGGAATTGTGTTGGAGTGTGATGCATCCGGAGAGGGGATAGGAGTGGTGTTGATGCAAAATAAATATCCCATAACTTTTGAGAGAAGGAAGATGAGGGATCCAAAAAGGCTCTACTCCATATATGATAAGGAGATGTTGGCCATCATGCATGCATTGGCCAAGTTCAGAAAGTATCATGTGGGAGGAAACTTTGTGGTGAGGATAAACCGTGATATATTGAGGTATTTCTTGGAGCAGTGGGACTTGAGTGAGAGGCAACAGAAATGGGTGAGCAAGTTTTAGGCATATGTCTTTGACAATGAGTACACAAAGGGAAAGAAGAATGTAGTTGTTGACGCCCTTTCGAGGAGACTTGCAAATTTTTCCATGACAGAGGTCTCAACGGATTGGAAGCTCATTCTCTTAGTGGAGTAATCCAAGAATACATGTGTCTATGAGATGATGGAGGGAATTACACATGATGAAAGGTAAAGGGTAGTGGATGACATCATCTACTACAAGGATATGATTTATCTTGTCCTTGAGTCCACACTTAAGGATAAGATTCTAAGAGTAGTACATGATGAACTACTAGTAGGGAACCTGGGATATTTGAATACCTACAGGAAGGTGAGGGAGTGCATGACTTGTCAATGGAACAAGTCAGAGCTCATGCATCCTGCAAGTTTATTCCAACCATTACCTATTCCATAGAAGAAGTGGGAGAGCATTTCCATGGAATTCATTATAGGGTTTCCAAAGGTACAGGACGGGGACTATATTTATGTGTTGGTGGATAGGTTGAACAAGTATACCCACTTCTTTGCCATTCCTTCAGAGTATAACGCAACTCAAGTGGAAGACACATTCCTCAGGGAGGTGTTCAGACTACACGATATTCCTAGATACATAGTTGGTGACCGAGACAACATGTTTCTCAATGCATTTTGGCAGGAGCTATTTAAGTTATCATGGACATAGTTGACACCAAGTACTAGCTATCACCCTTAGACGAATGGACATACATAGATAGTAAACAAGTGGGTTGAGGGATACCTATAGAACTATGTTTCAAGAGAACATAAGGCTTGGGTAAAGTGGTTGCATCTCAGGAGCACTGTTATAATATGATCCGGAATATATTTGCAAAATGAAATGAATACAGATTAATATCAAAATATTCTTAACACAGAATAACATATATACAGTAAAACTAGTTTCTATTCAATAAGGAAATAAGCTGAATCTGTAAAATGCAGCGGAAACAAGCTTGCTAGAATGGTGGCGACTTATCTCTGAGAAGAGATGTGACAATTGCGCTCATTCATAAGAATATGATTACAATGAGGATCTGAAGGCATTTTTACAATAAACAGGAATGTAAAAAACCCTAGACATCCAAAAAACCTAACCCTAGGAGATGAAGCACCAAAAGTCATGTGGGCCCTATTTGGGTAAGTTAGTACATCAACTTCTCGAGGTTGTAACTTTTGCATAGGATCTTCATTTTAGGCACATGATAGCCAGTTGGAAAGGTCTGTCCGAGGAATACACATTTTGATTATATATTTCAAAGATCATTTTGACTAAGGCGAGCCCTAAAAAACGTTGTTTAGGGCCTCAAAATGACCCCGCAAGCCAGGGACCCGAAACCTAGGGAAAAACTGCCAAAATGAGAAAGTTGGAACAGGTGCAAGGCCACCAAAATCCATCTGGATCAATCCTACCCCTTTAGGAAGAAATGGTATCCATTATGTTGAGTTCCCCCATCAGATGATGAAATTTTTGCTGAATTTGGCTTTGGGTGAGCCACTTGCCTTGGTGCAGGAGCTGCCTTACATTGACAACTCGATAACATTGGATCCTTTGTTGGTGAGTGCCCTTGATCTTTTTATCCACAATATGATCACTGGATTCATGTTGTATGCACTCGGGGTTGATCTCTTTTGGTGTCAATTGTTCTTCTATCTCTGAGGTGTCCAATAATGGTGGGAAATACAGTTGAAGGATATCCACGTTGAACACTGGGAGCAAGACAAGGAAATGAGGAATGTTGAGCTTGAAATCATTACCACCCACAACCTTGGTGATGGTGTATGACCCATAATGGAGTGGGCGAAGCTTTCGATGGGGTCCCGTAAGGAAATATTTCTACAAGTGCAACCAAACTTTGTCGCCCACCTGAAACTTATGTGGCACCCGGTGTTGATCATGGCATCGCTTGTACTTGTCATTGGACTTATGTAGGATATCCTGTACTTATTGGCGGATGTGTTGGGTCTTATCAATGAACCAGGTGGCTTTGTCAACTTCAGTAGGATTAGAAGCTGAGTCGACTGAGGTGATCGCAAGGGGTACTGAAACATCTATGGGACCCAATGGTTGGAATTCCAACCCCACCTGAAAGGGGTTGTGGCCGGTTGAGATATGTAGGGATCAGTTGTAGCTATGCTAAACATAGGGGAGATTCTCATCCCATGTGCGAGGGTGATTGGAATTATACATGCGTATGATATGCACAATCATTCGATTTAGACCTCGGTTTGGCCATCTGTCTACGGGTGGAAGGACGTGGATTTGGTGAGCTTCGTGTCTAGCAGTGACCAAAGGATTGAACAAAATGTGCTGAGAAATCGACTGTCCTGATCTGAGACAATGGTTTTTGGGATTCCAAAATGTACCTAGACTCGTTCAAAGAAGATCTTGGCAGTGGCCTCTGATGTGATGCCCTTATTGCTGGCGGCCGCCATCTTAGAAAAGCGATCCACAACCACAAAAAAATTCATTGCTTCGCTTGGTGGATGGGAGGCCTGAAATGTAGTCCATTGAGATGGATTCCCATGGCCTGTCAGGAGTAGGAAGAGGGGTGCACAGGCCCTATTTCTTAGTGGTTGGTTTGAAAGTCACATAGGAAGTGCAGGACTTGATGTACTTGTTGACCTTCTATCAAAGTTTCGGCCAGTAGAAATGTTTTTGCAGCATTTCCACTGTCTTTTTGATGCTAAAGTGTCCTGCCACCCAATTGTAGTGGGATTCCTAGATCAACTTTGATCGCTCACTTGATGGAACGCAGATATGGACCAGATGACACAACATGACATTCTCAATATGGAAATTAGCGACAACTGCATTTGCGCCCAACATTTGGTAGGTGGTTGCATAGTCGGGGTCTGTCTCATAGAGTTGGGGCCATCCAGAGGTCTCATGGCAGTGATTTGAGATGTTGTTTTCCTGAGAACGTTTGGCATTTGATGCAAGCTTTGATCTCCCTGCAAACATCAGGGAATAAAGTGGGCCAGTAATAGCCAGCTCGGAGTATCTTGTGAGCTGTGGTCTTCTAGAAATGATGTCCTCCGCAAAGGCCGCTATGAAAATCAAACGTAACCTTCTGGGCTTCCTGCGGGTTCAGACATCTCAGAAATACCCCTAGAGGGTCTTTCCAGTACAAGGCTTGGTCAATGAGGCAATATCTGATTTCCTTGAGCTTAAGAGCCCTCACTTTAATTTTTCCCATTCCATTGAGGGGCTTCAACTACTGCAGAAAATACAGAATGTCGCGATACCAGGCACATTCTGCCAACGATAAGACATCTTGAGAGCATTGGCTGGGTGATTCAACTTGCTGAGATCCTAGGCGAGTATTGATGAAACTAACTCCCAAGGCTTCGTAGTTGGATTCAGCTAGTAGCTTGGCTAAACCTTGCCCCTTAACCAACTTGGTGGGTTTTATTTCTAAGTCAAATTCCAGAATTTTTGCAATCCATCGGCTTCTTTTCCCATCTACGTCGGGCTGCACAAGGATGTCCTTCATGGAAGTTGAAGGAACATATGTTGTTACTTTTGAATGCAAGACATAGACTCTGAAAGCTTTAAGAGCTTTCACTAAGGCATAGGCCTGCTTCTCCATGATTTCATACCTACTCTCTTCGTCTCTTAACACCCTGCTGAAGAAGACGATGGGCTTCTCAAGCCCTTCTTTATTTTTATGCAATAAGACCACTGCCACTGTATCAAAATAAGCAAAGGAGAAAATTAGGAACTCTTTGGAATAGTTAGGACTGATAAGCACAGGTGCCTCAGTCAATGCCCTTTTTATTTGGTCAAAAGAGGCCCTGGGCTCAACGGTCCATTTCACTTCATTTCCCTTCCTGAGCATGGCCGTGATGTGTTTCACTAGCTCGGAAAAATTTGAGACAAACCTCCTTAGAAAATTAATTTTCCCCCAAAAGGCCTGAACCTCTTTTTTAGACCTGAGAAGTGACAAGGCTTGAATTTCATCCACCCTGCTGGGATCAATTCTCACTCCCTCTGTCGATACTATATGTCCCAACAAATTCCCTTCCTGCATAGAAAACAGGGACTTCTTGGGATTCAGGGAAAGACCAAATCTTCGACACTTCAAGAAAACTCTCCTTAAGTGGCAGCGGTGCTCCTTATCAGACCTGGAGAAGACCATGATGTCATATAGGTAGATCACTACGAACTGGTCTTTTTCTCCGATGAAGGCTATGTCCACGACTTGCTGAAATGTTGCTTCTGCATTCATCAACCCAAATGGCATTTTGGGATACATGAATGTGCCCCAAGGAGTGGTGAAGGCTATATTCTCCCTATCCTCAGGCATGACTGATATCTGATTATAGCCAGAAAACCCATCGATCATGGATATCCTAGATGCACCAGTTACCCTCTGCAATATATGTTCCATCTTAGGTAGGGGGTAATTGTCTTTCTTTGAGCTTCTGTTGAGATTCCTGAAATCAACACAGAGTCTGATTTCTCCACTCTTCTTCCTTACTGGGACCAAATTGGCCACCCATTCAGAATATCTCAAGGGGAAAATAATTTGGTCATCTAACAATTTCTTCACTTCTTTCTCCATGACAGGTAGCAACATGGGATTTATCTGTCTCAGCTTCTGTCTAAATGGTTTAGCCTCTTCCTTTAGTGGGATATTGTGCTCAATGACAGATGTATCATAGGTCTTGAGGTCTTCATATGTCCATGCAAACACATCAGCAAACTCTTTTAGCAACTCAATATATTCGGAATTCTATTCTCTGGTCAAACTGCTTGATAATTTGACGAACCTGGGCTCCTCCGGTGTGCCAATGTTGCATTCGATTGTCTCGGCATCTTCATTTGAGACCCTGCCCTTTACTAACACATAATTCCCATCGAACAATCTTTCTAAAGGGAAAATTCCTCTCGGAATGTGATTGTTGGGTAGCTAAATGATCTGATGATTAGCGATTTTATTTAAAAACTCCCCAGGATGAGGGTCACCTTCCAGGTCAAGATCCTGGTCAATATGTAACGTAGAAAATTCGTCAATTGATTGTAGAAACCTCTCGAGTTCCGAATCATCCTCGAACACCTTCCAATGCTTGACATTGTCCAGTACCGAGGGCCTATATCTTATATCAACCTCATTTTTTACCATAGGCGGCAGAGGAAATTTGAGCAAACTAGCTGAGACAGCTAAAGAATCGGCCAAAGTATTTTCTCCCCTCGGAATGAAAGAAATGTTTAAAGCCAAGAAGAAATTATCAATAAGGTCCCATACTTCATTCCGATAATTCCTAAGCCGGGGATTATTGGCACGATAAGCATTCCTTACCTGTTGAATAATCAACTCAGCATCTTCGAATATTTCTATCTGCTCAATTCCCATTTCCTTTGTGGCCCTCATACCCAGAACAAGAGCTTCATACTCTGCCACATTGTTGGTGTCTTCGAATTCCAGCTTGTATGACAGGGACACGACTTCTTGAAAAGGTGATATGAAAACCACTCCAGCGCCAGCGCCTTCCCTAGAAGAAGCTCTGTCAAAAAACATCTTCCACACAGGGGAGCTTTGAGGGGAAATCAGATGATCAGGGCTGGGATGTTTTATGATTAGTAAAGAGCTTTCAGGGGTGTTGGTATGCTGCAGCAAACTAGACCCCAAGTCAGTGTCAAGTGCAAAGATGGGGTGATTGGTAGGGTCTGCTTCATCACTGACAATATAAGCTAGCTGGGCTTCTCTGTATAATCTCCTTTGTTCCCCTCGAAAGACCGGAATGGTGGTGTATGTGAGATCCATCTCTAGTGTCCCTCCAAGTTTTTTAATCCATGACCTAGACAATAGCATACCGAATTTGGGGGGGACGTCGGCTACCACGATATCCATGACTACACTTTTCATGGGTAGCTGAAACAGGGAAACCACCAGGTCTTTGATGACTCCTAGACACTACACTCTCCTTGAATCGAAAGAATTAAATCATGATAAGTTCTTGTCACCTCCAGTCCCAATTCTTCCATGACTATTTTTGGCATAAGGTTATGGGAAGCCCCTGAATCCATGAGGCAGTTATGCAGCACTTTATCATGTATGGTCAGGGATGTGTAGAAGGGGGAGGATGAGTCATCTCTGTCTTCTACCATGGGACCTAAGATGACGGCTGGCTTCTCATAATGAAGGTTTACTGAGTCAGAGGGGGGCTGGGGGGACTTAGATTGTAGCAGCTTGGAGATGGATCTTTTAAAATCTTCATTTTTAACTAGCTCTGAGAGGGGGACAGGGATCCTGATCTTTTGAATTTCATGTTCAAAATTAAAGGATGGAATGGGCTTAGGATCTTCCCTTACCTAGGTGACGGGTTCTTTGACTGGTAGCAGAGCGCTCTGATCTCTTTTATCTTTAGTAGCGGCTACTGCAGATCTAGTAGGTCTTTATGCTATGAGGGGATGGTCTGGGCTGTCAAAGTCTCCTTCTCTCCTTCTCAACCTAAGATTATCTCTGTTAGAAGTGTGACCGGCCCTTTGTTCTTTCCCCAACTCATGAATTTGAGCACTCATCAGGGATTCTTCATATGCAGACTGCGTCAAATGGGGAAAAGGGGGAGTTTCTTCAATACAGTGAATTTCAGGGCCAAACTCGTTTATCTCCTCTCTTTCCTCATGATCAACTAGGTTATTTTGGAGGGGAGTTTGAACCCTTTGATATTCTCTGTATTTTCCCCTTTTTTCCCTCGGGAAAACCTGAGGCATATTGCTAGCAGGTCGTCTGAAACCTCTATTATCAGTGTTCTGGGGATTTCTGTACATGGGCTTCCCCTCTAATTCCCACCTCTCCATCTTGGTAGCAAGTGATTTTATTGCTCTAGCTGTCTCATCTGTCTGATGAGGCAGGGGAGAGGAACTGGATGAGGAAGCTTCAGGCTTGTTCTTGGACATATTTCTATCACCTGCGTTCCTGAGTCGGTTGACAACCAATATGTTAGATTCTACCTCCATGGTCACATCCTGCATGTGGGCCAGCGTAGCAGCTCTTCTCTCCCTTAGCAGTAAGCAGAAATCAGGATCAAAAGCACTGGAGTAAGTGATCTTTGCAGAGGCTTCGGAGGTCTTTATCTCAACATGGATTCTTTTGTACATTTTATTAAATATCTTGGAGAAGTTGGAGACAGACTCTCCTTCCTTTCTCTTCAACGACCCAAACTCGGTCATGTAATACATGAAATATTTTTTATCTCCCCACTGTCTCAGAAAATTACTATCTAAAGCTTCAATCCCATCAATAGATCCAGGAGGGAGGGCCTTGAACCATTTTCTAGCCTCTCCTTGGAGACTATGGACAAAAATTCTCATCCATACGTCTGCGTGCATGATAACATTATCATCCACGAAGGTATAAAAGGCTGCTAGGTGTTCTTCAGCAGCTATGTCCCCCTCACCTGTAAACTTGGGCAGTTGCTTTAGGTATCCATCTGGTGGGAGGGCATTGAGAAGTTGTGGTAAGACAAGAGGAGCATACCTAGCGGCTATGATGGCCTCCATTGCGGTCATAGGAGGATTTGCTCCGGCCATATGGATATTATGTAAAGGGGAACTCGGAGGAGAAGGAACTCGGAACGTGGATACCAGGGATGAGTTCTTAATGGGAGTGGGAAACAAGTGAGGATTTAAGGAGAAAGCTAATGAGCTCAAGTCAGCAGGTGCTCCTCCTTGTGCAGGAGTGGGGAAATCTTCTGTGGTCCTGGGTCTACACCACGGTACAGCTTCAGAGGAGAGGGGAGTGACAAGGATTTCTCCCTCCAATCCCAGACCATGAGGGAAAAACTTAGCAGGAACACTCCCAAAATTCAAGAAACGGGAAACTTCTTAAGGAGGTCTATTAAGAAACTGAGGAG
>ML869508.1:10387-20450 GCA_009831015.1 Picea engelmannii | reverse complement strand
AAATTAATGATATAAAGCATGGTAAGGGAATGAAACTTCTAACCAACAAAACAAAGTTCAGATTATAAAAATATCACAATTGGTTTTCATGAAAGCTATAAGTTGTTTAATTATGATCAATGGAGGATACCAAAAATATTAGGTCACAATCAACAATGTTTCATCTGCAAGCTAATCCCTTTAGTCCACCAATATCAATGGTATGAGTTTATTCATCACAATGTTGGTTACAAGTCCCGTACCATCCATCATAATATATTTGTGTGCTTTTTTTTTATGGAACCTGTTATCTCCTAAAATAACACAGTGAGTTTCGTTCATTTAGGTGATAGGAACTGATTGAAAAATACTTTTCTAAAATTTTTAAGGTTCATTTTTTAGAGCCTTATGTTTGTAATAAAGTTTGAAAAACATTGATTTTTCCTTTTATTTCAAAAAGGTCAAATCACAGGTTTCGGTGGTTAAGTGCTTCTCCAAAAGTGCTTCTAAGCCACCAAAATCCTTAGCTTCTGGCATCTTAAACAAGAAATTTGGGGCTATTTTAGCCACTGAAATCACATGAGCTTGGAATGAATCAGCACATCCTTTCCCATGCCTGAACCATCAGGATTGATTTTTTATAATTGCAATTGGCCACCGAAAAGATAGGAGGAAAACCATTTAGAGACTTGGATCTCATTTCTGCATGATATATCAAATCTTTTCAAGTTGTTGTTTCATCAAATCATGTGGTTGTGTACTTCCCATAAATTATTTAACAATCATGATTGTTTCATATCTTAAGCTGCTCTTTTGGATCCCTTGTAATCAGTGCCACTCCTTAATGCATACCCCCATACTTCTCGTCCCTGTCATAGCCGAGCTAGACCCTCCTAATTCTACACTGTGTATTTTTTCTCCAAGCCCAATTTTCCAATTGCAGGTGTATAGGAACATTTCAACAAATGAAGAAAGGAGGACCAACTCTGAGGAAGGAGCTTGATGATATTAGTTACTTGGAATTGCACTCGGAGGTATGTCAACTTATCAGGGACGCAGGTTGCTACAATTTTTTTTTTAAATTGCAGAGCTCTCACCAGCAGGTGGAAAAATATTTTGATCTGACTTTCGATGGAAGAAAAATAGTCATCGGTCAAGATGAATTCCAAGTGGATGAATCCCTCATAGTTGAGGTGACAAAGCTTCCCATGATAGGATAAAACTGGTTCAAAACCACTGTCACAAAGGATATTGAATTTAGGTCCTACTTGAAACCAGAACACAAGTGTTTCGTATGGAAGAAAGACATTCCTATGTTTTTTCTTGAAGAGAAATGGCAACATTTATTAAAACCATTCTTGTTTATATAACTTGTGAAGGTAGATACAATAGGGTGATGATCTACCCTTTTAAACTCATGAACCATTTCACTGGTAGAAGCCCACTCAATTTGCGATATTACCTCCACAGAAGCTTGACTAACATGGCTCATCAAGTCAAGGCAAATCCAAACAAAGTTGCAGGCCAATTATCTCATCATGGTTTGATTAAGCTTTTGGTTTGTGAGATGTTGCAGAGAAGGAACAAAGAATGGAATTATTTCTTGTTTTGGAACGAATTTCAAAATGATTTACAGCTAGAATATAATAAAAGTCCTTATTCAAGGAATTATTCTAATCCCAGAAGTGGAAAGAGGAAGAGGAGAGCCATCTCTCCAGTTGCAGTTGATCAACCCTCTCCATCCTCTAAGCCTAGAAGGACTAAGAAAAAACTGGAGTTTAGCAAGGAGGAAGAGAAGGTAGTAGAGCCCCCAGTAAACAAGAGGGTTCTTAATCTCCCCTATATAGACTCGAAGGAGGAAGAGAACCAGTTTGAAATAGGGCATGAAGAGCACCAGTTTGAAATAGGGCATGAAGAGCACCAGGTTGAAACGGGGCATGAAGATCCATCTACTACAGGGCATGAAGATATAGATACCATAGGGCATGAAGATGCAGTGTATGTAAATCCATTCACAACGAGGTATGGAGATATTCCATCACCTACACCCAAAGAGGAGCATGAAATACAAGTTGCAGAGGCATCATCTAGCAAGTCAAAGAAAAACAAATCAAAGAAGATTAAAAAACTTAGAGAGAAGATAGAGCAATAGGAAGTGCTAGAGAGGGTAATTAAAACCAGATATGAAATTCTATCAAAGAATTTTGCAGAGACCAGTGCAACCTTATAAAGATTGGCACGTGAAAGTATAAAAGAAAAGAAAAAGAAGAAGAAGATTGTAAAAGACTACAACACTCTATGGAGAGTATCTATGCATTTGAAGAAAAAGGTCAGGTCATTAAGGTTGCAACTTATGTCCTCAAGACCTTAGCCTCAAACTAATCTTGAAACCTTAGTAGATGCAGCCGTCCATCTAAATGATCTAGAGGCAGCCATCAATCCTACATCCATTCCAAAAATTGATAAAGATGCAGAGGCTTTTGTCCATCATCCATAAGGTGTTTAAAGCTAAGACAAAAGGTATTGTGCAATTTTGTTAATTTCTACTAAGACAAAAATTTTGGTGGCTTAGGCAAACATTTCAACTGTTCATTAGCCACCAAAATTTGAGCTTTCGGTAGCTAACTAACCCAGATTTTGTCTATTCTAACCATCGAAAGCACTGACAGGGAAAAAAGGTAGTGCTTTTGCACAGATCCAAGTTTTTCTTATACAAATGCCTCAGGAACAGTTCCAATTGATAGATAATAATTAAAGACATCCTTATTAAGAGTCTGTTTCGATTTTGGAGATGCCCAACAAGGCAGAAAGGCCAAATTGGTTAGTTATTTTCTGGGAAAAAATAGTTTTGTTCCCAACAGGTGGCATTTTCAACTTCTCTCGTATCTTATGAAGATCCATCAGCCTTGGAAGGCTTACTGCATCTGTTGAAGGGTTTGAAGGACATGAATATTACCTAAGATCAGGAATTGACCTATTTTATAGGATCTCTGCCTATTTTCTTGGGTCAGTTATTGACTTTCTATTTTTGGTAAATTTGATCTAGTATCCTAGAATCTGGATATTGTTTGTAAAGGCTATAAAGCCAAAAAAAATTGAGGAACCAAGGGTTCGATTTTGGGTTCTAAACCATACTTCTATTGTGATACAAACATTTTCTTAAATATATTCAGCTTGCAAGTTTCCTTCTTTGGAAGCAAGATGCTCCTGCATCACACTTTTGAAGCAGTGGGACCTTTACAACATGTGTCTCTCAATGGGTCGTGTCCAGATGGAGGATGAGATCGTCAATTTCTCCAAATATCCTCTTGTAGACATGCATATATGAGCCTCACCTATGGTATGGGGCTCTCAAATGAGACCCTCCACCTCCCTGTCCCAAGTTCATCCCCTCTCATTTCTCGACGAGCACTTTCTTCAGCTTGGGAAACAAGACTCTAGAATAGCGACAGGAAGAAAATCCACCGGTAATCCCTCGATGTATTCAAAAAACTCCTCTAACTCATGTTTAGTTGATGGCCCTCTCTCCTTGACCAACCCATATCCCATCCAGGTCATTTCGGCTATGGATCATCCCCCCTAGTAGTGACCATCCCCTTGACATTTACACCCCTTCCCTTCTGATCCGGATTATTTTTGAAATGAAATGAATGAATAGATATTACAATGAAATACACATAAACATTTCCATAAACATAGAAATACAACAATACATGATTTCTATTAATCAAATAAATGTACATAGACTGTAAAATACAGAGTGAAAGACTCGCTAGAATGGTTGCAACTTTATCTCTGACAATAGATGTGATGGCTACACTCATTCACAAGAAGATGATTACAATGAGGCTATGAAGGCATTTTTATGATAAACATGAATGCTAAAACCCTAGACATCCAAAAACCTAACCCTAGGATATGAAGCACCAAAAGTCATGTGGGCCCCATTGGGGTAAGTTAGTACATTAACTTCCTAGGGTCGTAACTTTTGCATACGATATTCGTTTTAGGTGTGTGATAGCCTGTTGGAAAGGTATTTTTGAGACATATGCATTAAGCTATCAAAATCTAACTTCATATATAGTTTGACTATGGCAAGCCAAGAAAACATTATTTAGAACCCCAAAACGGCCTTGGAAGTATAGAAAGATGTACTGACATGAAATTTTTTAAAATAATCCAGTTGGAATAGGTGGTTGGCCAACAATATCCACTTGGATGTTCTGTATGGCTTCAGGATATCCCTGTAATTGCAAAACCCACAATTACAGATAAATTTCCCCATTATAGAGAAATGTGTTGAACTAAAAACTGTCAAGATGAGCCAGTTGGAATTTGGAACAAGTGGGTGGCCACCAATATCCACCTGGATCACCTTTACATTATGAATCTCATAAATCACATGAGTTGGCCTCCTTGATATTTTGACTTATCTTGCACAGGAAGAAAATTTGCAAAGTTGTGAAGAGGGTTTTATTGCGAGGCATTTACATGCAAGCCTCGTGAGTGGGTGCATTGAGAACCTGACCTCATCACACTCAACTAGTCCAAAATTGGGATACATGGTGAATATAGATCCTAATAGGAAATGCATTATAATGAAAGAAGAAGAATTCAATCTTGTTTTGGGAGACAACATGAAACTAAATGAGATCACTTAGATGGAGAGTGTGTCTCTAGTTGGGTTTTTTTCTAGAAGATGGATGATTGAAGATGAAATGAAGAGATAGACTAGAGACCATTTCTCCCCTATCGTTGGATACGATCCAAAATTTTTAACCCTAGATAAGGATTGAATTTCCTAGATTATGCGCTTAGCTATTGATGTAGACAATCTTCTTCCCTCTCATTGGTGTTGGGGTTCTCAGGCCTTGTTCCTAAAAAAATAGATGGTGCACTTTGGCACAAGCTCAGAACGACTGGATATCACCCTAGTATGGGTTTGTCTTCTTGGTTTACCTCTCATTCTCTGGTCTGAGGAAGTCTCCAAAGAAATTAGAAATACTCTTGACTTCTTCTATGAAGTAGATTCCTCTTACAAATTCTTGGGATACATGGGCATGGCTCATATTCTAGTAGGTTTAAATCTCTTTAGGGGATTAACAAACTCCATATACATGCATCTAGGAAAGAATACCTTCCACCAAATCCTAGATTACAAAGGTATTCCTTTCATATGTGGTAATTTTCACTCTTATGGCCACCTCTTCAAGGATTACAGTTGAGCTCAGAAGCATAATATTTGGGTTCAAAAATTTGATGTATTCACACAGGTTATCCCTGCAAAATCGAATCCATCCCATGGTGAACAAAAATTTCCTTCCACTCAACTAAAACAAGCTACAAAAGTCGGTCAAATAGGTACCAATCACAAAATTCAAGTCTCCCCTCAATTTGAAGCTAGTGTGGGTATCTCAACTTTGAGTAAGTCCAAATTTACCATAGACTTTTCCACTTCTCCTTCTCATTACTCTCTCAAGTTTGGTCCTCTCACTAACCCTACACCTGGTCTTTCCTATGACTTTATTTTGGGCCCATTGGGTCTCTCTATCCTAGTGGCCCCTCCCATCATCCTCATTTCCCCCCTACTCTCAATCTTCCTCCCCTCCTACCTATTCCCAAACAATTCCCTCCCCTCCCCCCAGTGGTCTCTCCCTCTTTTGTTCCCTTTCTTGGTCCTTTAAAATACAAACTACGATCCAAATTAAAATACAATCCCCCCTCCTACTAGGAATGCAAGGGGACATTGGACAACACTTGGAGCAAGAAAAAAAACCAGTGCAATGAGGAAGGAAATATTTCCTCTCCCTCACTCAAAAGTAGGAAAACTCAGAGGTTCGTTATGGAAAGAAATGATCTCTAATTGGGGACCTTAGAGAAAATTCCCTTGCAACACCCACACCATGATTTTTCTCTCTGTAAATTGTAGGGGTCTAGCTAACCCCAAAAAAGAATTGGCCAGCAAGGGGTTGGTGGATTTGCACCAACCAAGGATGATTTTAGGGGCTAAATTTCACTCGTGGGCTAATTTTCCATGTTTTTTCCAAAAATGATATTCATTATTTTAAAAATGATTCGCCCAAATTCTATAGGATAAAATTATTTTACCTTAAAAATCGCAAAAAAATTATAAAAACTATATTAAATACTTAGAAATTTGAATATTTTTACAAAAATATCGCCAATCATTTATAGTTGGCATATGAAGGATTAGTAAGATTCACCAAGGTTTCTACATTTTAAAATAATTTTCCATCCTTAAAATCATCCCTAGCACCAACTCTCCATTCTTCTTCTATAAGAAACAATGATGGATGGTGATCAATCCTCACACACTTTTCCTTCCTCCCTTTCTGGATGATATTTTCTTGCCTCTAATGAATCTAGCCATTTTTTGGGTCTAATTATTGGTTGGCATAAAAAAAATCTTCTCTTAGTGAACTCGTGGGATTAGAGATCAGTTTTGGATCAGAGTTTTTCTCCATTAAAATAAATATGTAGCTTTAATGTTTGAACATCTACAGGCCCAACTCCAATGACCATAAATTGTTTTTGGAAAACACACTCTGCCTCTCTCTACTAAAATATGGTCATACTCTGGTCGGGGGGATCTCAAATTCACTTTGGGGGCCATTGAGATATGAGGCTTGGCGGCTCAGATGGAATCTCTAGCCAATTTCCTCATTCCATCACTAGAATATGTGGGTCTGTTGGATTTCCAACCATCAAATATCATGCCCACTTGGAGAAATTTGTGCATAGGCTAGGATCAAACTACCAAGAGATTGGATTGTTTACTCATCTCATAATTTATTATATAAACCAACCTTATCCTCAAGTAATGTATCTTTTTTGGCATAGATTCAGACCATATCCCTATACTCTTTGAATTGGATCCATCCTCACTAAAACCTCATGCCCCCTTCAGATTGAATTTGTCTTGGCTAGAAGATCCTTCCTTCATTTCCAAACTAAAATAATCTTGGGTTCCTTTTAATCTCTCCTATATTGAATCCCCTCCTCTCCAATTCTTATAGAACCTAAAGAGAGTAAAGAAAGTAGTGCAGAGCTAGGGAAAAGAAAAATGTAGAAGGGAATCAGAATCATTAAAGGATTTAAAATAAAAATTAAAACTAAGGTATGACAATGAAACCATAAACCCTCTGATCCGGATTATTTTTGGCACGAAATGAGAGCGGCGATATAATAAAGAAATGCATAGAGATATTGCAGATATTCAATAATATAAAAGAAATGTATCAAAGATGCAACCATAAACATAGATATACATTAATACACGATTTCTATTAATCAGAGAAATGTACAGAGACTGTAAAAATATAGAGTGAAAGGCTCGCTAGAATGGTGGAAGCTTATCTCCGAGAAGAGATGTGACGGCTACTCGCATTTGCAAGAAGATGATTACAATGAGTCTCTGAAGGCCCTTTTACAATAAACGAGAATGCCAAAAGTCCTAGACATCCAAAAACCTAACCCTAGGAGATGAAGCGCCAAAAGTCATGTGGACCTCGTTTGGGTAAGTGAGTACATCAACTTCCTGGGGTCGTAACTTTTGCATACGATCTCCGTTTTAGGTGTGTGATAGCTCGTTGGAAAGGTATTGTCGAGGAGATTCATTTTGGGGGATAAATTATTTCTTTATCTATCATTGAGAACCTATATATTGAAAAACCTTCATTTGGACCCTCAAAATGGCCCTGAAAGTTAAAACTTGCTAAAAATAGTAAATTGCCAAAATGGCCAGAAAACTGTTTTGATCCATTTGGAAAAGGTGGGTGGCCACCGATATCCACCTAGATAAATCCTCCATCCTTAAGAACCAATGGTCTCCATTGCGTTGAGTTCTCGGGGGAGAGGGAAAAGCATTTGTTGAATCTTCATCTTGGTGAGCTGCTTGTCTTGCTGGAGAAGTCACGCTGCTTAGTTTATGGAAATCTGTCACGAACCTTTGGCTGGAAGGTTTGGACCTTTTTAACTATTATAGATATTTTAGATGACTGTGTGCAGAAGGAATCTTTGTGCTTTGCTGCAACCTTGTCGACCTGCTTCTGTTGGATAGAAGGTTCTTTGGCCAAAGCTGTGGTGGCTGCAGTATCCTTATGTTCACCCTTTGAATAGATTGTGGAGAAGATGAATTTTGTAGTATGAGATACTACCTTGCGGCATTGTTTAGGTGGGGTTGTAGTTGGAACTACCTCTGGTATCCTATAGAGATGACCCCCTAGAGTAATAATGACACTACGGGGTTGAGACTCACAGATAGCATGGCGTTTCCACATATATGGCTGGCCCAAGAGAATATCACCGACATCTAGTGGGGCAGCATCACATAATACCTCATCCTTGAAGGGTTGGATTTCGTATGACAATCGACACTGCTGGCTAACACGAAGATCTCGTCCTTGGCGAAGCCACCCAATGTTGTATGGTTGCAGGTGTGGTGTTGTCGACAATCCCAACTATTTGACGACCTCTGCTGAGATGAGGTTCTTCTGGCTTCCGTTATCAACAATAAAATGCAGCGGGGTCCCCTTCACCCACATCTGTGAATGAAAAAGGTGCTCCCCCTCTTCTGGATCTATTGGTTCTTCTGGTTGAATTGTTGTGGTCGTGACAATAGCAGTGGGCTCTGCGTCGATGATCTGTATTTTACCAATATTTTTAGAATCATATTCTGAATCAGGGTTCGGCTCCTTGTCTTTGATCTCAGCCACCAATGACTGTTTTGAGCGACATTCGTCGGTGTTGTGCCAGGGGATTTTGTGGAAATCGCACCATTTTTCGGTGTCCTTCTTTGTCTTCCCGTGACCCTTCTTTTCCTTTGGCTTGGACTGGTTTTCGGGAGACTATTTGTTAGGGTTGTCTTTGTCATACTTTGGTTGTTGTAGATTTGCAAACCCAAACTCCCGTTTGGTCTGATGCTTAAATTTCTGCTCAATTTTAACAACATATCGATAGGTAGCACCGAGTGATGAGATGTCTAGAAAATCCATTTCAGTTTGGATGTATCTGTGTAGAGCCCCACGTTATTTCAGAACCAAATGTCGTTCAGAGTATTTGATACCCAGCTTAGTGCACAAGGTATGGAAGCTATTGGTGAACTCCGGAACTAATTGGCCCTTCTCTTGCTATAGTGTGGTCCATCTCATGTATTGGTCCTCATAGTTTCCAATAGAGTAGTACTGTTCCTTTACCGCATCCACAAAAAATTCCCAAGTGGGCTCGGCCCCATATATTCCAGAATCTTCTGTGGAACTCTGCTCCCAATAAGTTTCCCACCAATGTTTGACATGGGGGAGAGCCTTAAGGAGTGCGAAGGTGATCTTTTCCTTGTCTGAAAAATTATGAATAGAGAAATAACCTTCTAGCAGATTTAACCATTTATCTAGGGCATCTGCATCTATTTGACCTTCAAATACGGGAATATCAAAATTAACCTGTACCTTGAAAGGTGAGGTGCCTCCAAAGTGGTCGCTTGATGAAGATGCGCCTGATGCTATCGATAGGCGTTGAAGGATGTGGGAAAAATTCTCCATCATTTCATCCCTCTGTCGCGTGAGAGCTTTCTCAAGCAACAGACTGATAGGATCGTCTGCTCCATCATTTTTCTTTTCTTTCGTCATTGAGGGTTTCTTGGCTGTGCGAGAGAGATTTTCCTTGAGAGAGACAAGCTCGAGACCCAAATTTCTATACTCGGACCTCATCAGGGGTATGCACTGAAAAATGATCAAGAGAAGCCTGCTCTGATACCACTGATCCGGATTATTTTCAGCACGAAATGAGAGCGGAGATATAATAAAGAAATGCACAAATATATTTCAGATATTCAATAATATAACAGAAATGTATCAGAGATGCAACCATAAACATAGATATATAGTAATACATGATTTCTATTAATCAGAGAAATGTACAGAGATTGTAAAAATACAGAGTGAAAGACTCGCTAGAATGGTGGTAGCTTATCTCTGAGAAGAGATGTGACGGCTACTCGCATTCGCAAGAAGATGATTACAATGAGGCTTTGAAGGCCCTTTTACAATAAATGGGAATGCCAAAATTC
>WSFP011442591.1:0-20450 GCA_009831015.1 Picea engelmannii | reverse complement strand
GGAATTATACTTATAAGTCTAAGATTTAATTTAAACCATACATAGAAAACTAGTGTCTCAAAAGAAGAAGACTAGAACTAAAAATTGAACTAGATTAATCCAAGATAAAAGTGCATCATTGTCTTGACTTTGCAAAACTAGCATTAATCAACATTGAAATAAATTTAGAACTTCCACCTAAAATGAAATAGACTTTCAAGATGAATGAATGAACTTGGAGCATGTCAATAATTGATGCTTCTTAGTCCTTTCTTCACCACCTTTAGAATAAACCCACTATCAACAAGATAACTTATCTCTAAAGAAACTCAGAAAAGAATGAATGAATAGATATTCTCACTCGAGGCAAGAGCAAGCCTTATCATAAGTATTTCTCTCTATTTTCTCATGCCCTCATTTGTCTTGCTATCCTCTTGTATATTCAAAAGTAGTTTGAGTAGTTCAACTACCCTTTTTTTTTAAAGTTAAATAACTTTAGTTAGGAGAGGACAAATTTAGTTTATAATAAGTGTAAATAAATAATAAATAATAGGTGGGGTCTCGCTAAGTATTTTATCCTTTATTTTCATCATGTCCCTTGTAACTCCAAAATTTAATTAAATTCCATAATATATCAACATCACAAAATATAGCAAAAGTGACCAATATAAACATTCCACATCAACAAACACTTGTACCTCACAAAAATATCACAGTGGCATGGTATTAAAAGTTTTCAAAAAAATGATATCATGTATCTACTATCCAAAACATATGTGCCAAATGTCAAGGTAGAAATTTCATCATACAAAATTTAATAAATAAAAAATAATATTTGTTGTTTGATTTTTCTTCCCTTTGCTTAATTCCCTCTAAAAGAGCAGACATGTGCTTAAGTATTTCTCGACCAACATACTTATTTTCTTCCACTTTCTCAATATTAGGGTGCATATCATTAAAAGTAATTTTGCTTTCATTACTTTCAACTTGAGTCGAAGGTTGCTTTGACTGTATAGATGAGTATTCAGATGACCAAGATCTTAGAGAATTTAAACTTTGTTTTCCTTTCTCCACTTGAGGTTCAATGGGAAGCACTTTATAATTTATAGGAACTTGGATAGAATGAGCTATAGAAGTAGTAGAAGCAACATGAGGCATAAAATTCATGGGAAGAGGTGGTAGCAAGGGGTTATCATGCCATTGGGCTATGACAAAAGGAAGATTTTTGGGAATGTTTTCCTAGCCATCATTAGCTAGTTGCATAGGAGGATTAGAGAAATCATCTATACTCTAGTGAGGTTGTAGAGGTGGATGAAGAGGAGCATGGGTTGGTGGCAAGGAAAGATCTCTAGTAAGGTTCAAGTAGCCAGTTTGCAACAACCGTTTGAACTCTTTAGATTTAGAATTGAAGTGTATTGAGAATATCATCCTTTTTTTTCTTCCCTTTTTCCCCCAAAACATTGGGCACTCTTCCTCTCCGGCCCCTGTTACCTTTGTTTCCACCATGGGTACTTCTGTGACTGAAAAATCTCATCTATATGCATCGATATTCCAATTAGTAAATATACAAGGCACAATATATCAAGCATCTAATACAAATTTTATCTCAAATGATTTAGTTATGGCTATCAAAAGACAAAGAAATCAACCATGTAAGGAAAAAATGAGTGGGAATGAAGGAAAACATGGAAGCAATACAATAATATGACAGACAACCCTCTCATTACTTGTTTTTTTAAACATATAAACTGTACATTCCTTCACCAAATTTATTTATATGAACAATCATTTATTTCTTTGAACATGGGAAATGAACAAAAATGAAATAATAAATGACAAGGGAACAATGACTAGGGAGTTGTAATTTGCGAAAAATGTTATAAGATGATAGGAATTGTAATACTCTTGTTTCCCCTAGCTTGTAAATATAATACCTAACATTGCCAAAACTATGGATAGGCTTATTATGTGTGAATTTTGAAAGATAATGAACCATGTCTAGAGGATGTGATGTAAATATATTTCCCAATATTAACACACACACACACACACACAGACACATATGCATATGTAAAATATTGAATAACTAATGAGGGTGTGTCCTATACATAAATGATGTCATGCGAGGGAATGGTAATGGGAATCATCACTAGCTAAGATGACCATTGCCAGGAAGTACAATGCTAGATTTAAAATGATCAGACCTAGAACTATCCTTTCTCCTAAATATTTATTTACCAGTCAAGATGGTAGTTGGGGAGTCTTCCTCCAGAATCAATGAGAGGATGGGAAAAGTACCCATCTAGAAGTTTCTTAATTTGACTCACAAAATCTTGTCGAGGAAGGCAATAAAAGAGGAAAAATCATGGGCAAAAGGGTAAGGATGATAGCAACACACATGTTTAGGTCAAGAGACCGATTTTGCATAATAGGAACGTGTGATACTCCTATAGTATAGATGAGAACAAATAATAAGTGGAAAATACAGTTTTCTAGGCACATGAATTAGGGAGAAGAGTCTTCAAATCAAACTGATAAACGAGGTTGCAGAGGGTTTTTTGTGGTTAAGTGAGCAATCACAACAGCCCCCCTTGCTTGGTGGATTGAAGATGTGTATGCTAGGTTATTTCGTGAGAAGGAGATTAGCATTTGTCCCTTGTTTTTTGTTGAGAAAAGTAGAAATCTCTCTCATGGAATCATACTCTGGCTAGGGGGTGGCCAACTGTAGAAATAACTGGTGTAGTTGTGCCTATGGTTGGGTGGAAACTGGCACACCCTTCAAGAGTTTCCAGTATTTTACAATTTCTAGATAATTATATATGCATTATGAATAATGAATAAAGAGAATGGATCAAGTCTATAAATTTTAGACATGGATGTGTATGCTTGTTTAATGAATAGACTAGTTGTTCTTACTACAAGTCAGTGTGCTTGGGTAACACTAGAAAAAAATGGTTGGTTTCTTTCTATGAATGTTGTATTGAATGGATAGGTATACTTATATGATTTGAAATGAATCCATGTATTGTATGCAAGTTCTCATGCTGTAAAAGTGAGTTGTGGTATGCTTACATAAACAACAGATTTGTAGGGATTATGTATGTCTCCTATCCCCATCAATCTGATGGACTCATGGAGTCCAACATGTATGGTAAAGGTAGGGTGTAACCTTATGGAGACTGTAACCTTTGAATGAGAACTCGTGAGACATGAACCTTGTTTAGAAGGATGGTGACAAAAGTTCCCTAGAATTTTGGAGGGTCTCTGTATAGTCGGGGATCCTTAATCCCTATTGAGTCTCTTTCCATGAAGATGAAAGATTACATGAGATGTAAATATTCTTCCAAATGGGGATGAGAGATTGTATTACTCAGTTTAGAAATGAGGGTGAAGGCCAAGAAGGTTTGGTATAACCTTGAGGAAGGGATGGGAAGAAATCCCTTGGTAGAAAAGTCCTAAATTGGATAGTTAATTGAAGGAAAACCTCTAAGAACCGTCGAAATTCGACCAAGTCCTGTCTTCGAACTGCTATGATTATGAAAATCTTGTGCTTTGAGATGGAATGACTCTTAGTCATAGATTAATTATGGATAATGAATATAATCCTTACATTGAGGGGTGATATTGACAGGAGTATTGAACCTTGGAGATGGGAGAACAAGGGGAAAGCTGACGAAAATAAGAATCTTAGAACTAGAAATAGTCATTGATTCATGAGATGGTCAGATATGGACCTCCTATGCTAATCGCATCATCATCGGGGACCTAACATTAACTAGGACAAGTGATGATTAAAATAAGGCTGATGAAGACAGAGGCATGAAAACTATCGAGGACTATCAATCTGTCCAAAGTGGTTACGACTAGAGTTGAGCCATTGATGCGATGTGCATCATCGTCAGGAAAAACAGATATGAGAAGTGAGGGTCACGCAAGGGAGTTCCCATGATGATAAGGCATGAGGGTTTATAAGGACCATCAATCAATGCATAGATGAGGTTAAACTCCACTGTATATATGCATAATGCCCCCCCACCTAACTAACAAATGAAAGATGACATCACAATGATGTGGATTTCCAACTTGGAAGCTAGTCGGTCTTAGTGGGGACATGTGTCACTAGGGGATTGGTTGACCAGTTGAAAGTGGGCCCCTTTGGGAAAGGAGGTCCTTTGGGCCTTTTCTTTAAATCCTGGCTGTCAGATTACAGACCAGGAAATATGGACCATTGATCCTGGGCACATTGTCATCGGGAGTGGATGATTGGACAAGTTGGGGTGTAGACCCCAAAGTTCTGTTGACGGGTGAAATTGACCGCTCGTAAACTGGAGGAGTGAATCCGGTCCGGGGTTGTCTAAATAACCCAAGCCGTTTGGATTAATCCACTCCAATGGGTTTAGCGGCTCCGTTGGCCGATCTAAGTCCTAGGAAAGTGAAAAAACTAAGCTAAAGAAACTAATCTAAGCGAAAAACAGCTACTGCAAACTTAATACAGGTCTAATATATATTCACAGTTCACTAATTAATATTAATGAAATAATAATCCTACTTAATAAATGTACACTGTATTGATATATTGTATCTCTGTTACCTATACAGTATTTATAAAATGCAAATTTTGATCGAAATCTGCAAAATCATATATGAATTGTCTTATGACAGCAAAGCTAGTATTTTTGGATTTTTATAACTTTTATGAAGGAGAAATGAAACAACAGCTATCTAACTAAGCAATAAAAATAGTAATTTGTACTGTATATCTATCTAAACTACAGAGAATTCAAATATTAATTAAACTATTAAAACAAAATAGAAAACTAACCTGAAATCATCATCTCCTACTTTTCCTGTACATAGGCATCTGTGTTCACTGTTCGATGAGGCCAACCTACACCGGGTTTTCAAATACTTCACGTAAACATGAAGAAACAACATTTTTGAATGCTAACGACAGAACAGGTAAAGGATGTAGCAACAACAATTTTATAGTTTACAAATAATCACATCAAGATAAATCTCACTGCAAAGATTTGTATATAACTGCTCATTTAACAAAGAAGATTAACCTTCTGTTCATTAAATTGAAACAAGATAATTGTTGTATGTAAAATGAGAGACATCAAATATGGACACTATTTAAATCGCATCACGTCAAACTGTAACAAATTATGATATCTAAAGTAGTCAATAATTTGATTACAAATTGAAATGAACAAAACTTGAAATAAAAGTATGATATATTGAAAGCTAAAGCCGTACAAACATCCACTTTCATTCTAGTCTGAATAATCATCAATCCATAGTCTCTGCTCCCAAGCAGCGATGGTTTGTTTACAAAAATAATAGATATATAAAGGCCACAGGATGAAAACATTCCTTGTGGAAATTATCAAAACCGTTTGCAAAAAATATGGGAACAATCTCCCAAATTCCTATATCTATCTAAGACTAACAGCCTAATCCAAAACTATGTAAAAAAAGCATGTTCAAAGAGGCCACTATCGGTCCAATTCCCTTTGAAATTCGTGTGTACCTGTAAATGCACCAAAATACACAATGTCAGATTGTGTTTAGTTGTAAAATCATCGAAAACTTAAATTTTATGACTAGCTACAGAATCTCACGATTCTGTAGCTAGTTATTATTTACAAATAGAATCATATTGTATCAATTCCATCATAACAGAAATAGATACGATAAGAAAACAAATCGTTTATGCTAATTCAAAACAAACAAAATCATTCTAAAATCATTGTTGAAATACCATACCTTGGTTTTAGGGATATGATTCGATCAAGCTATTTTTGAATTAACAATGACAGTGGCCGTCTCTACATTTTTGAAAATGACAGAGCCCATGGTCTTTTGCCTTTTATCATTAGCTTGCAGTCTGTCATTTTCCTTGGTCAACACATTCTTGGTCCTCTAAGGACTTGATCCGGGATTGGAGCAAAGGGACATCTGTATAATATTGGTCGAGCCAAGAGTTGCATTCATTGCACTGTGGTTGATCAGGCCATGTAATTACAGGTGAAGAATCTCTTAATTTACCAGAAGGTCCACCATCGAGCTTGATCCTGGGGAAGTTGGGGTCATCTCTAAGGCATGGCGGAAGGTTCATCACATAGTCGTAGGGTTTGACTGAACAAAGGCCGTGTGAGTAAGGATACTCCTCAGTTAGAAACTGCTCGATTTCAAAATCTGAATCTTCACTCAATACAATCGGTTTTTGGTCTGTGTTTTGTTTAGGTTTATTGCGAGCACACCTTGATACCCAGCGTGCAGCCTTCTTACCTTTGCAATTAACATCATTATTACCCTTACCCTTTTTCTTTCTAGACCTCTTAACAGGCTTAGCACTATCTTTTAGGCATGAGTCAGGCAGGGTGTCGGGTAGGTTATCATTCGGGTAGGTCGAGGGTTCAACAGAGGGTAAGAGTGTAGGAGGGCACACAACAGGCTCGACAAGGGTTTCTGTGACCACGGTTTTGTCAACTTGCCCAATTTCAGGACTGGAAAAGCCATTCCTCAAAAAGAAAGCTTCCCAACAGTCGTCATTCAACCTCAAATGATGGACTATAACAATTTTAATTAAACAGTGGTGGAAAATGGCTGGAGTTGACTTTCTCCCTCTTGAAACATTTAGCCATTTTATACAAACTCCGAAGGAGGAAATGTGGCATATTCAAAGGAAAATCTATGAAACTCATAAGCAGTCGGAGGTGGTATAGGAAAAATAAACCGTATCTACCCTCGCATGTAATGAATTGCTTGATAATGGCCAACAAATCATGCCACCTAGACTTAAGAGTTGTAACTGGCATACCTTTGTCACAACTATTGATTTTCCTCGAGGTGAACAGGAGCGGCCATGGTACTTCATCCACCTTCGAATTTTTAAACCATTTCTACCCTTTGGTTGGAAGACCAGTGGCTGAGCTAAGGAAATCCTCGTTTAATTTGATTTGGATGTCCCCAACTTTGGCCCTGCATCCATCGAATGTAAGGGAAAATTGTTGAGCGACTGCGAGGTTGAAACCTTTGAATTTTTCAATGAAAACTAACCAGCCATTCCTCTCTAGGTCCTCTCGGGCATTATCAAATAACAACAAAGTTTGGACGTCATTGGGTTCGATTCACACTATAGGAGCCATAGCAGATAGCACATGGTCAACAGGGTAATCGGTGAGGGGGTTTGACAGGATAGACATAGAACCATTTTCCCATACCTTCCCCAAAACAAGCAGAGGCAACCCGAAATGCAAGGCAGAACGTTAATGCTTATGCATGCGAGGGTGGTGTAGTAATTTGGGACCATACAAAACTATCATGTCAGTTGTACAAACGACGACGCCTTGGTAAAATTTTTCATTCAAATCACAATAGTGTATATCAAAAGTATTGCAAACAACATGTCAAACGAATAATCATTGAAAACCATGACATGCATAACCAAAACAAATGATCCGAATGTTAAATAAAAAATGGCATTTGTATGATTTAAAAGAAACACCAATATGTCGACCATTGCACCAATGATTTGATCAAAGACACCAAAATATCAAATAACCATTGTATCAACGAATTTATAAATCGAAACCATATTAACAATAGTCAAATGCAAAGTGAGTGGTGGTTTGGTGTTTTGATAAATGTGTGACCAATAGTGAGTTGGAAGTAAAAGAGTTATGACCACATAACAAATAGGTTTATAACAGTCCAAAAGATCATTCTGATGCCATCAACATGAATTCCAACTCTAGATTTTCACGCTTGCATTTGTGAAAATGAAAACGAACAGTAGGTATGCGAAAGTGAAAGATAATAGTGTCGTTTTATTTTAAAAAATTGTGGCGAGCAATGAGGGTTCAAAACCCTTGTGTAGGCAGCTTGTAGGGAAAAGATAGGAATGACAATAGCTGCCAACAATGGAGACACACTAGTAGAAGAGTTTATCTCTGCCAAACGAACAAATCCAGATTAGGATAATGAGAATAATTCTAACTCAAAAACAACCAGAAAATTGTTCAAACATCGTCATCAATCAAAAATTCCAGCTGGTTGTTTAAAAAGATGAAAACTGATAACAATCTTAAGAAAAGTGAGTCACAATGTTAAGGATAAAATATCCAATATTGTTGACAGAGCCACTACTGCCAGCAGGTGTCCATAGCCTCGACAAGGTTGTCATTTAACCCACTCTGATATATGTATCCTGCCAAGAAGTTCCAGATCAGAATAAAGGACATTTTAAGGTCAAGATATTCCATATTTGAAAATTTTCATATACCCGACATTGCTTCGCTGCCAGCGGGCCTGTTCAGTACCCCGATGAAGTTATCTTGACATCATGCATGCATTTACCCACTGCCAGTAGACCTGTTCAGTATCCCGACGGCTTTATAAGCACTTCCCACAGCTCTTTTAATGATTTATTTGGTTTTTGAAGATATATAATTGAGTGGGGTGACGCTGAAAATTATGATATTTTAGACATATTTTAATAAATAATAGACCTTGAGAAAGATTTTTTAAACTGTCATTCATTAATATCCAGAGATGGTTTGTTAATAAACCAACCTCGGAGGCAGGGAGACATCTTCTGAGTTGTTCTCTTAAGGAATAGGGACAACGTCAGAAGAAAATGGATGATCGTGACAGGCTTCAATTATAGATTGAAATCAATAAACTCTTTTAAAAAACAGGCCTTCTTTAACATGGTTGTAAATTTCAGAAGCATATCATAATTGATGTTTAGACAAACTTTCAACAGTCATTTTAGAGGAAAAAAAATTATATTCTCTTAATCTGAACAGTTCATGATGCAGGTACATGTATTTCAAAAGTAAAAACTGATAAGCGTAAGGGAGAAATCAAAACCAAAACAGCAAAAGAAAATGAAAAACAAACAAAAGAAAAATATTTACAAAGTGTACACAGGGTTGTCCTGAAGAGAAATACCTTTTTAGACCTTGGCCATTCATCAGATAGATGTCTGGCTGTCCCTCTATACTCTGTAATCTGAAAGAGTTGGGACCTAATTTCTCAGTAATTAAAAACGGTCCTAGCCATAAGTTCTGAAACTTCGTATGCTCTCCCTTTCCCTCATGTGGTTTGTCCCATTTCAGCACAAGGTCACCTACTTCGAAGTTTCTGTCAGAGGCAGAGTTGGAATCAAACCAGCTTTTAACCACTAGTTGATGTTGATCCAACTTCCGTTTCGCTTGAGCCCTCACTTCCTCTAGTTTTAATAATGTGTTAATTCGATTCTCCAAAGGGGGGCAGTTCTCTTCTTCTATTTTCTGTGATAGCTGCAGTGAGGGAAGAAGAATATGTGGTGGCAGAATTGCTTCTCTTCCATAGACGATAAAGAAGGGAGAGTTACCCACAACAGTTTTTGGAGTTACTCTATCATCCCAGATTGCGTTTAACAGTGCATTATGCCAATTTTTGTGATTTTCAGATACCGTTCTCTTGATGATTTTAATCAGATTCTTATTAGCTGATTCTGCCAATCCATTGCCTTGAGGGTAATAGCTGGCAGGATATTTTAATTTAATTCCTTTTTCTAGAGTGAACTCACTCATCTCAAGAGATGAAAAATAAGAAGCGTTATCAAATACTAAACAATCAGGGATACCAAAACGAGTAATAATATTCGAATTTAAAAAGGCAATTACCTGATTGGTATTTACAGTTCTTAATGGGGAAGCTTCAGACCACCTGGTGAAGTAATATGTGGTTGTTATGATAAACTTATGCTGCTGTGAGGATGGTGGATTGATTGGACCTATAATATCAAGACCCCACTGCTGAAAATGGGAGTCTACTGACACAGGCTGCAAAGGGAAGGCTGGTTTCTGTATTCGCTCGGATGCTTTTTGACAAATAATACACTTACGACACAAGGCATGAGAATCTCTAAAAAGTGTAGGCCAGTAATAACCTGCTCTTAATACTTTATGGGAAGTGGTATCCCCACCAAAATGCCCACCAGCTTCTCCTGCGTGTAGTTCTAATAAGACCTTTTCTGCTTCATCTTTCTTAAGACAACACATTAGTACTCCATCAAAATTTTGACGAAACAGAATACCATTAATCAACTGAAAGGAGACAGATTTTAATCTTAAAGATCTTATTTTAGTGGGATCCAGGTGACGGGGGGCTGACCCATGTTCAATATAGAATTTTATATTGTCATACCAGGGACTAACAGAGTTTTGTGCACAACAGATTGAATTTTGGTTGTGTTGTCCTAGGTTTGACACATCGTTTTCTTCTTGTTGTCCTGCTGCTGAGTCAACGACTAACTTGCATAGCCCTTGGCCTCTCACTATTTGTGCTGGGGTGATTTCTATGTCATACTCTTGTAAGGAGGTGACCCAGTTCACCCTCTTTTCTCCTAGTTCTTTCTGCACTAACATATTTCTGATGGTCGAGTAAGGGACAATAATTTTTGTCCTAGATTACAAAAGATAAGATCTGAAGTGCTTTACTGCTTTAAAAATAACATAGGATTTATGATCTACCGCTAGGTAATTAATTTCTGCACCTTTGAAAGAAGAGATCATAAATGCAATTGGGACTTCATTGTTTTCAACGTTCTTTTGAGTTAGGACAACAACGTAGGAGCGGTCAGAAGCAAATGTGTAGAGCGTGAAGTCTTGCGAAAAGTCGGGGATCATGAGAGAAGGAGCGTCTATTATGGCCTTTTTTATTGAATTAAAGGCTTGGTTTTCTAAGGGTCCCCAATGATATTGTGCGTCCTTTTTTATTAATTTCTGTAAAGGCCTCACCATTTCTGAGAAACTCGGGACGAATCTCCTAACAAAGTTTATCTGGCCTAAGAAAGACTGCATAGAATTTTTTGACGAGGGAGGGGAGAGTTTCGAGATGACTTGAGTCCTTTCAGGGTCAATAATCATCCCTTTTCTTGATACAATAAATCCTAAGAGCTTACCTTGTTCTACTGCAAAGATAGATTTTTTAGGATTCAAGGAAATGTCGTACTCACGACATCGTTGTAGAACGGATCTCAAATGAGCTAGATGATCAGCTTTGTTTTTTGAGAATACAGTAACATCGTCTAGGTAAAATACAACAGATTGATTGATTAAGTCTCAAAAAGTGATGTCCATCACTCTCTGGAAAGGTGGCACCAACATTAATGAGTCCAAAGGGCATTTTCCTATAAGCGTAGGTGCCCCATGGAGTGTGGAAGGTAGTTTTAGGTTGGTCTGGAGGAGACATCAGGACTTGGTTATAACCTGAAAAACCATCCAATAAGGATAGTCTTTCAGAACCAGATACCTGTTGAAGGATCTGTTCCATGGGTGGGATAGGGTAGTTGTTTTTATCAGATGCTCGATTAAGGTTTCAGAAATCGACACATAGTCAGATTTCACCACTCTTCTTCCGGACAGGGACCAAAGTAGAGACCCATTGCCTGTGCCTAACTAGGAAAATTATCTTAGCATTCAAAAGTTTATTTAATTCTTTTTTGATGGTCGGTTCGAGTTTAGGGTGCATTTTTCTTAACTTTTGTTGAAACAACAAGGTTTGGGCTTTCATAGGAATGACGTGTTGTATGATGTTAGGGTCAAAGGTTTTTAGGTTGTCTTACGTCCATGCAAAAACATCTTTGAATTCCTTAAACAATTTAATAAATGTCATTTTCTCTTGTTCAGAACACCCCACCCCTAAATTAATGCACTGTGGATTATCATTAGTTCCCAAGTTTACTTTTTCATACGATAAAGAGGAACTATTTGTTTTACAATTGACTGATTTTTTGAATTTATCTTGAAGATCATAAATTTTTTCTAATCTAACTACAGATTTAGGGATAGAATTTACCATGTCCGATAAAGATTCAAGAGATCTCGAATCTGGTATTACCGTGAAATCGCAGAGATTCTCATCATGAGTGGATTCATCAATCACTGCGCCTTGGAAAGTTTCTTCCATATGCAGGAAACTAGTAATTTGTTGATCATCATCAAAGACTCTCCAATTCGTGATGTTGTCGGGAACTGATGGCTTGAACAACAGTTCGACGGAGAATGCATTCGGGGACAAGCCTTCTGCAGGAAAGAGTTTCGAAGCTACGTTAGCTAACAAATTGGCTTTCGAATTATTCAATCTACGAACATAATTTATGTTAAAAGAAGAAAACTTATTCATCGAATTCCATACCTCAGATTGGTAGCTTTTAAGATGCAGAGACAAATAGTGGATAGAATATCTTACCTGTCTAACCACGATTTCCGAATCGCCAAAGACATTCAAATTTTGAATGTTCATATCTAATGCTTTTCTGAGGCCTTGCAATAAAGCCTCATATTCTGCTATGTTGTTTGTACATTCAAACTCTAACCTGCATGAAATCAAGGTTTTGTTACCTGCTAGATCAATAATAACACAACCCGCACCAGCTCCTTCCTTGGACTTTGACCCGTCAAAGTAAAGAGACCATGTTTGATTTTTGTCGTGTGCATGAGACCATTGGGTAGAAATTGCTAGCTGCATATATGCCACAATCTCGGATTGTTGTTCCGGGTTAGTGACAGTGGAAGTCTCATCCATGAAATTGTCGAAAAAGGTATCCATCCCTTGTATTTTGGGTGAATCGACAGAAGGTGTAAATGGTTCATTGGGCTCATTTAAATCTGTCACTGTGAACTTTAGGTAACGTTCACAATTTACCTTGATTTTTTTGGGCTTTCCGTTCTCGGGCAGCCACAAGTGAGACCAATCTGTCGCGAAATAGCCGTGTAGCTGCTCTGACCAGTATCTGCTTAAAAATAAACCATAAACTTCTGGAATATCCACAACAATAATATCAATCACTTGATGAACTTTGGGGTTAGATGATAATCTTATAAGCACATTCCTTAATTCGCCTATAACCTTAATACTAGTTTGATCAAGTTGGATGATGTTTAAGGTGGATGGTTCAACTTCAACATTAATATTCTGACACACAGACCATGGCATTACATTGGATGACGCTCCTGAGTCTACCATACAATTGTGCACATTACTATTCAAGATTTCAAAAGTTAACAAAAAAGAAGGTACATTTCTGCGAGTACTAATGGTGGAAGCTTGTGGCTTTTTACTCCCAGCCTCTAAAGCTAATTTATCTACATTTGTTACATTATTTACATGAAGGTCTCTCTTCTCGTGAGGGTCAGAATCGTTCTTAGAAGAGGCCTTCTGAGGAACTTTTGGGTTATTCTGAAAAAACTTTATTACTACTTGGATTACCATTTTTTCTATTCTCTGCAATATTTTGTAACATTTTTTGTAGCAGAAACATAAATTTTAATAATTCATAAACAGAAATGTTAGCCCTTAACTTTTTTAGATCTTCAACTAAATCATAATCTAAGTTTGGGTTTACATGACTCTGTTTAGTCTCAGCTGATCTAGACTATTTTGGGGGTAAAGTCGTAGTGTTTTCAAAAGAAGGTTTGTTTGTTGTCTTACTCCTAGTATTGTAGGGATGTACTGTCTCAAAATTAGCTTGAAAAATGCTATCCGAGAAGTGTCCAAAAATGTTCGAAGAAGATTTGTCTTCTTCAACTGTCTCTGGTTCAACTACTTCCTCAGGAATATCAGGAAGCATCAATTTATCCTATGCTTCTAGAATCGTTTGAATAGTGAATTGCAGGCTTTCTAGATTTAAGCCTTCGGTATTTGAATTAGGTCAGTTGGTGGGAAACGGCTTCCTAAACGGGGGTTTGTAAGGCCCTTTTCTCGAAGAATCTTCTTTGGCTGTCCTTTTCAAATCTATAACTTGATTTGACAGTTTTTGAACGACTTTTGTTAAGTTTTCTAAATCTGAGCTTTCAGGTTGCGTTTTGTTTTGAGAAGGTCTAGGGAGGATTTCGATTTTCTTTTTGGAAGATGAACTTGTCTCTATTTCGTTGCTAGTAGTGTCTTTTAAGCTAAGGATGTCTTTCTCAATCTGATTGACCTCTTCGAAGGCTTCTAACAATGTGGCTTTCTTGGATCTCTTTACCCAAATGGCTATACTTTGATGTAAGGCTTTTGTATAATATGCTATGATAAGATTCTCAGCAGGCATCGAATCCGTAGGGATTTGGTTTTTTAGTGTTAAGAATATTTTGTTAAAGTCTTTGATTTTCTCTTTGGGGTTCATTCTTAGACTAGAAAGCTCCATGACTAGAACTTCTAGGGACTTATCATCTCCAAACTTCTCTAGAAAGCAGGATTCAAACTTCTCCCATGACACGATGGTATGGGGTTGCTGGGAAAAGTACCAGGTAGAGGCATTTCCCTCAAAAGTATAGGGGAACAATCTAAAGAATACGTCTTCGTGCTCAAAATTACGGAGTCTAATGGCTAACATAAACTTTTTGATGTGATCTTCAGCGATCTGTTTAGATTCTGGGTCGAACTTGGGGAGCCACTTCTCCAGATGTTTGGGCAAGGGATGTTGAGGCCCGGGTATGGCTACTGCGTCTTGGTTGAGCCAGGGTATGGCAGGATTGTTCTGGTTGGCCATTGGTGTGGGCCGTGTCGAAGGCTGGGATGAAGAACTGCCTTCATCAGAGGATTCTTCTCCAGAAGAAGAAGGGGATGATGGAGGTGGTGAGGGTGGTATTCCAGATCCTCTTGCTGTAGGAGTGAGGATTGGATCTGTAGGGTTTAAAATGAGGTTAGTGCCTCCAAGTTGTTCTCTGATATCAGAGAAATCTAATGGTTGGTCCAAAGGTCTGTTTGGTTGCCTTAAACGGGCGAAGGCACTATGTGTTCTTATGAGAGATTGGCGGATAATCTCTTGTATGTCACCACTTGTAGGATTTGGGGTTACTAGTTCAACTATGATCCGTAGATCGTTGTTTGATGTGGTTGCTATTTGAGGGATGATGTTGTTGTTTGAATGACTTCTTGTCACTATAGGTGAGCGGTTGGGTGGTGGAGGAGTCTTACGACCGCCTCGTGCCATTAATATTTTTCAGGCCCTCCTTCTAGCGCCATTTGTTGACAGGCGAAATTGACCACTCGTCAACTGGAGGAGTGAATCCGGTCCAAGGTTGTCTAAATAACCCAAGCCATTTGGATTAATCCACTCCAACAGGTTTAGCGGCTCCGTTGGCCGATCGAAGTCCTAGGAAAGTGAAAAAACTAAGCTAAAGAAACTAATCTAAGTGAAAAACAGCTACTGCAAACTATATAAAGGTCTAATATATATTCACAGTTCGCTAATTAATATTAATGAAATAATAATACTACTTATTAAATGTACACTGTATTGATATATTGTATCTTTGTTACCTATACAGTATTTATAAAATGCAAATTTTGATCAAAATCTGCAAAATCATATATGAATTGTCTTATGACAGCGAAGCTAGTATTTTTGGATTTTTATAATTTTTATGAAAAAGAAATGAAACAACAACTATCTAACTAAGCAATAAAAATAGTAATATGTATTGTATATCTATATAAACTACAGAGAATTCTCATATTAATTAAACTATTAAAAAAAATAGCAAACTAACCTGAAATCATCATCTCCTACGTGTCTTGTACATAGGCATCTGCGTTCACTGTTCGATGAGGCCAACCCGCACTGGATTTTCCAATACTTTGCGTAATACTATAGAACATGTAAAGGATGTAGCAACAACAATTTTATAGTTTACAAATAATCACATCAAGATAAATCTCACTGCAAAGATTTGTATATAACTGCTCATTTAACAAAGAAGATTAACCTTCTGTTCATTAAATTGAAACAAGATAATTGTTGTATGTAAAATGAGAGACATCAAATATGGACACTATTTAAATCGCATCACGTCAAACTGTAACAAATTATGATATCTAAAGTAGTCAATAATTTGATTACAAATTGAAATGAACAAAACTTGAAATAAAAGTATGATATATTGAAAGCTAAAGCCGTACAAACATCCACTTTCATTCCAGTCTGAATAATCATCAATCCATAATCTCTGCTCCCAAGCAGTGATGGTTTGTTTACAAAAATAATAGATATATAAAGGCCACAGGATGAAAACATTCCTTGTGGAAATTATCAAAACTGTTTGCAAAAAATATGGGAACAATCTCCCAAATTCTTATTTCTATCTAAGACTAACAACCTAATCCAAAACTGTGTAAAAAAAGCATGTTCAAAGAGGCCACTATCGGTCCAATTCCCTTCGAAATTTGTGTGTACCTGTAAATGCACCAAAATACACAATGTCAGATTGTGTTTAGTTGTAAAATCATCAAAAACTTAAATTTTATGACTAGCTACAGAATCTCACGATTTTGTAGCTAGTTATTATTTACAAATAGAATCGTATTGTATCAATTCCATCATAACAGAAATAGATACGATAAGCAAACAAATCGTTTATGCTAATTCAAAAAAAACAAAATCGTTCTAAAATCATTGTTGAAATACCATACCTTGGTTTTAGGGATACGATTCGATCAAGCTATTTTTGAATTAACAATGGCAATGGTCGCCTCTACATTTTTGAAAACGACAGAGCCCGTGGTCTTTTGCCTTTTATCATTAGCTTGCAGTCTGTCATTTGGTCAACACATTTACTCGGTCCTCTAAGGACTTGATCTGGGATTTGAGCAGAGGGACATCTGTATAATATCAGTCAAGCCAAGAGTTGCATTCATTGCACCGTGGTTGATCAGGCCGTGTAATTACAGGTGAAGAATCTCTTAATTTACCAACAGTTCCACTATCGATCTTGATCCCGGGGAGGTTGGGGTCATCTCTAAGGCATGGAGAGAGTTTTGTCACATAGTCGTAGGGTTTGATTGAAAAGAGGCCACGTGAGTAAGGATACTCCTCAGTTAGAAACCGCTCGATTTCAGAATCTGAATCTTCACTCAATACAATCGGTTTTTGGTCTGTGTTTTGTTTAGGTTTATTGCAAGCACACCTTGATACCCAACATGAAACCTTCTTACCTTTGCAATTAACATCATTATTACCCTTACCCTTTTTCTCTGTAGACCTCTTAACAGGCTTAGCATTGTCTTTTAGGCATGATTCAAGCAGGGTGTCAGGTAGGTTATCGTTCGGGTAGGTCGAGGGTTCAACAGAGGGTAAGAGTGTAGGAGGGGGCATGACAGGCCCGACAAGGATTTCTATGACCATGGTTTTGTCAACTTGCCCAATTTCAGGACTGGCAAAGCCATTCCTCAACGAGAAAGCTTCCCAACAGTCGCCATTCAACCTCAAATGATGGACTATAACAATTTTAATTAAACAGTGGTCGAAGAGGCTGGAGTCGTCTTTCTCCCTCTTGAAACGTTTAGCCATTTTATACAAGCTCCGAAGGAGGAAATGTGGCATATTCAAAGGAAAATCTATGAAACACATAAGCAGTCGGAGGTGGTATAGGAAAACTAAACCGTATCTACCCTCGCATGTAATGAATTGCTTGATAATGGCCAACAAATCATGCCACCTAGACTTAAGAGTTGTAACTGACATACCTTTGTCACAACTGTTGATTTTCCTTGAGGTGAACATGAGCGGCCATGGTACTTCATCCACCTTCGAATTTTTAAACCATTTCTACCCTTTGGCTGACAGACCAGTGGATGAGCTAAGGAAATCCTCATTTAATTCGAGTTGAATGTCCCCAACTTTGGCCCTGCATCCATCGAATGTAAGGGAAAATTACTGAGTGATTGCGAGGTTGAAACCTTCAAATTTTTCAATGAAAACTAACCAGCCATTCCTCTCTAGGTCCTCTCAGGCGTTATCAAATAACAACAAAGTTTGGATGTCGTTGGGTTCGATTCGCACTACAGGATCCATAGCAGATAGCACACGATCAACAGGGTAATTGGTGAGGGGGTTTGACAGGGTAGACATAGAACCATTTTCCCACAGCTTCCCCAAAACAAGCAGAGGCAGACCGAAATGCAAGGCAGAATGCTAATGCTTATGCGTGCGAGGTTGGTTTATTAATTTGGGACCATGCAAAACTATCATGTCAGTTGTACAAATGACGATGCCTTGGTAAAATGTTTCATCCAAATCACAATAGTGTATATCAAAAGTATTGCAAACAACATGTCAAACGAATAATCATTGAAAACCATGACATGCATAACCAAAAAAAATGATTTGAATGTTAAATAAACAATGGAATTTGTATGATTTAAAAGAAACACCAATATGTCGACCATTGCACCAATGATTTGATCAAAGACACCAAAATATCAAATAACCATTGTATCAACGAATTTATAAATCGAAACCATATTAACAATAGTCAAATGAAAAATGAGTGGTGGTTTGGTGTTTTGATAAATGTGTGGCCAGGAGTGATTTGGAGGTAAAAGAGTTATGACCACATAACAAATAGGTTTATAACAGTCCAAAAGATCATTCTAATGCCATCAACATGAATTCCAACTCTAGATTTTCACGCTTACATTCATGAAAATGAAAACGAACAGCAGGTATGCGAAAGAGAAAGATAATAGTGTTGTTTTATTTTAAAAAATTGTGACAAGTAATGAGGGTTCAAAACCCTTGTGTAGGCAGCTTGTAGGGAAAAAATAGGAATGAAAATGGCTGCCAACAAGTTCCAATGACGATAAAGACATGAGGATTGACGAGAGCCATAGATTTGTTGAGAATGACCCCAATGAGATCCGGAATGCTGATGTCAGTGGCATCATTGTCAATAATGAGAGGTTTGTGATGTTAAGTGATGGACCAAAGATGTCGTTGATGATAGGGGTTCAAGGATTATCGAGAATCGTTGATTGCTACATGTGAGAGAGATGATCACCTTTGTAGATCTCTAGAAATCCCTACTTAAGCAATAAAAAGGAGCCATGACATCATCATGATGTAATTTCCAACTCAACAACCAATGGGTCCTAATGATGGCGTGTGTCACCAGAGGAGTGGTCAATGGAATCGAATGTCCATGAGGAGGTCAGAAGCTTTGTGACCCCATTTTGTAACCTATACCATAGGATCTGAATGTTGATAGATCCTGACTGATTATCAAAGGAATTCAATTTAACATAGAATCCGGGGAGGAGGAAAACATCAATGATGATGATGAGATGTCTAGGTTAATGAAAACCATGGATCCATTGGGATTGATGAAGCAGAGATATGGACCCTTGGATCCAGATGTGTCATCGTCAGAACATGAAAGGTCAATACAGTCAAGTGATGGCTGAAGAGTGTCGACAACGACCAAGACTTGGGAAGATCTATGTCATTTAGCATTGAGAGGCACAATGTAACAATGACTGTCGATCTGTCATGGGTCCCACATGATAGCATAAGAAGAGGAAAAAATGATGAAGACATCATGATGGTGTGGTATGCCATCATGGTATCCAATGTGACTGTCAGGGTGACAGGTGTCACTAATGGATTAGATGAGGAACATGTGTAGTCCTGGAGGGGGGGCTGGAAACCCTTGAAATACGACCATAATCTAGACCATTATATCTAGATGTCACCAGGTGTCATCCATTCGTCGAAAGATGAAGGGATTGGGAAAAAGAGTGTGGATGAGAGAGACTGCCAATGACGATGAGGTCAATAGATTGAGTGACAATAGTTTATCGATGGATAGGTAAGGTAAAAGCTTAGTCATTGATCCTTGTGGGTCCCATCCATTCACTTTGTGAGCGGTGAATACTAGAACATTATTTGGCATGCAAGGTAGGAGCACCAACATGATCAGAGCCATTTGAGAAAGAGTCCTAAAATATATTAGATATGGATCAATCTTGATAGAGTGGTCATCATTATTGCATGTAGTCAGGGTAGTTAGTAACTATGTGGAGGGAGAAACCCGATGATGGGAAAGACAAGCCCCACTAAGTATGAATTATTGTCGGAACCATTGAATTGAGGATTGATTCTCCACAAGAGTTGGAGCCCTGATGATGATGAAGAAGATAGACCCAAGTGATCGGGACCATTGAGTTGGAAGGTATGATGGGATAGATGGAAGATGCCACATCAACACCACTTTGGATGGCATGAGAGATAGGCGACCACGTGAATGCCACTTGGAAATGAGGTGGTTGTTGGCCAAAAGAAGGCCTGCAAGTTTTGGAAGGCCATAATTTTTTATCCAGGACTCAGATCCGAGCATAATTACCATCGTTGGAAATATCTTGATGAGAAAAAGATGATTGTGTCATCGAGGAGAGGATTCAATATGATTAAGGAAAGGTGAAATTTTAACACCCCATAACCCTAATTAAGGATTATGAGGTTAGATGTCTTACAAGGTGGTACCAGAGAAGGCAACAACACTTGGCCTACTTGGGCTCAGGAAAAAGTCTAATAGATTCTCTTGGAAGAGAATTTTAAGGGGTAGGGTACCCTACCCTACCCTATCTATAATAATTTACAAAATATTTATTACAAAAGGAAAGGAAAAAACTTATAAATACTTGTACATGTT
>WSFP011442590.1:0-20450 GCA_009831015.1 Picea engelmannii | reverse complement strand
TCCCTACCTGAATTACGGAATTTGATTCCCCCCAATCCCACTCCACCAACACCCGTCACTACTGCAAGTCCCACTACCACCAACCCTTCCAGTAGTAAAGGGTTGAGGACTAAATTTGCGTGTGCTATATGTTCAGAATATGGACATTACACCCATCATTGCCCAGCACTACCACGCTTTCGAAAAACATTAGCGGCTGTACGCCAGAACTTCTAGAACAACCCACGCCCTGCCACGTCCTCTTCAAACATCACTGATATTCGCTATGTCACCACTACAGTCAATGAACGTATGAGATGCCCTTTCTCTCTCTGCGATTCATTAACTCATTTTACATACCAATGTCCTATGATCCTTGCCTACAGGAAACGTCAAGTGGCCCTACGTCACCAACCCACAGAGGCGATAATCGACATTAATTCACCACTCGAGGATCGTCATGTCATTTCTCCAGAGCCCGAGGCACTCCCATCACCTCCATGGATCTTACATGATGTTGCTGAGGATATACCCCGCAACCCCTCCAACTCTCCTGTTCATATGGCGACCCTCCACCCAACCACCATGGGTACCCCTCAGTACTTCAATATATGGTTTATGTCGAGTGAACCCTCACCCTCTACTTGTACCCCTCCCCTTTCTTCTCCAGCAGGGGGCAATCACACTAGCACTGAGATCACTCATCACGACCCCTTATATTCCCTTCATTTCCAAAACGACGAGGAAATACTGGAAGAGCTACACAGCCCAAACTCTCCCTGGGACGCACTACATCATCGTGCACTCTTCCTCCCACAGGAAGCCCTCATGCCTCCTAATCAAAACTCCATGTACGCGGTCGAAACCAAAGATTTTATCCCATCTGGGCCTATTGATTGGTTCAAAAATCCCATTCCTGCCCCTAATGCATTCGAAGAAGGAAACATGGCTAACATTTCCCCCAACATGGCTAACATTACTGTGGACCCCCTCAAATTCAAAGCCATCACCGAAATTCCACCTCCACGGAATTTACGACAACTGCAGAGTCTGCAGGGCAAATCTAACTTCCTCAGACGCTTTGTTCCTGATTACGCCATATGCGCACATGGTTTCCTTCACTTACTACGTCACGACATCCCCTTTCATTGGGACGATTATGCCCAACAGTCATTTGACGATCTCAAAATAGCACTTTCAAATGCACCTTTGATTAGTGCACCTGACTATAATCTCGACTACATCCTCTATGTATCAACATCAACTATATCAGTAGTCGCCGTCCTCGTCCAGCTCGAAGATGAAAATCATGAACATGTCATTTACTACGTTAGTTAGAACCTCTCAGGACCACCCTTGAAGTAAAAACACGAAGAGAAACTTGCTCTTGCAGTCGTCCTCGCAGTCCAGAAACTGCGCCATTACATTCTGCTTTGGACCACCAATGTCATCGCAGACTCCAACCCTATGCAATACTTTCTCAGCCGTCGACAATTTAACGGAAAATTCGCTCGATGGATCGTTATCCTTCAGGAGTACGACCTCAAGTTTTCAACACCTAAGAGTAAGAAGGCCCTCGTTCTCACTGAACTTTTCACGACCCTCCCCTCTGACACCACCAGTGCCCCCGTCAACACCTACTTTCCTGACGAACATCTCTTTTACATCACTTCCGATGACCCTTGGTATGGCGACCTTCTCGTCTACCTACGAACTCAAAATTTCGGTCAACACCTTTCACGAGATGATCGTCAGCATATTCGCCATCAGGCCCCCCGCTATCTCCTCATCGGAGACATCCTATATCAGAGGGGCGTTGACACCATTCTTCGACGTTGCATAACTATTGACGAAGCCGATAGAGTCTTAAACGACTGCCACAGTGGCGCATGTGGGGGACACCTTTTGGGTATCTCCACGGCTCAGAAAATTATCCGAGCCGGTTACATTTGGCCTACATTGTTTCACGATTGCATTCACGCCGTGAAACGATGTGAGCAATGTCAGCTCTATGCCAACAAAGCCCGCGCTCCCCCCGCTCTTCTTCACCCCTTAATTACGGTCGACCAATTTTGTAAATGGGGCATCGACTTTATGACTCGTAATCCTCCCTCCAGCAATGGTCACAAATACATTGTTGTCGTAGTTGATTACTTCACCAAATGGGCCGAAGCTATGCCCACTTTCAACAACACTGCTGACACTGCAGCGCGTTTCTTCTTTAACCACGTCATATCCCATTTTTGCGTACCACTCCAACTCGTTTCCGACCATGGGAAACACTTTGATAATGAGATCTTCGTCGAAATCTCTTCTCGGTTAGGCTTCTCTCATGAGTTCGACTCACCATATTATCCTCAGTCAAATGGACAGGTCGAAGCAGTGAACAAAGTCCTCAAGACCATGTTATAGCGTACGGTTAATAAACATAAAACCAATTGGCATCACATGTTATTTTCCGCACTATGGGCCTATCGAACGGCAGTAAAGACCACCACAGGTTTCACGCCATTACATTTAGTCCATGGGGTTGAGGCAACTCTTCCCATTGAGTGCGAAATACCTACCTTACGCACCGCAATTGAGCTATTACCTGACACTGCTCCAATGGAGCAGTGCTTTCTGAACTTGGAGTCGTTGGATGAAGATCGCCGATATTCATTACAGAACAACAAGGCAGCTAAAAAATGATCCAAAGCTACCTTCGATCGCCATGTCAACCTTCGTTCATTCCGCGAAGGTGACCTCGTCTTGGCCTATGATATCGCTCATGACACCTTTGGCCACTGCAAATTCGAATCACTTTGGCATGGCCCTTACATCATCCAACATTGCCTCACAAAAGGCGCATACATCCTAGCCTCCCCAGAAGGCCTCTCACTCAAGGAACCCGTCAATGGGTTATACCTCAAGAAATTTTATGCTTAAAAGTAGTCACACTACTTTAGGTCATTTTCTTTTTCTAGTGTTTTTAATATTTTTTCTCTCACCCCTCTTGTCTAAAATACCCTTTGTGCTATTGACAGATGCTTCCTTCACCAGCTTACCACATTGGTTACACTGATGGCGCCAGCCGTTGGACACAAAATCTCGCTTCGGCGGCTTGGGCTTTATATACCCCCTCACATGAAATGCTACATTCCAGTGGCATCTGTTTGGGACCAGCAACCAACAACCAAGCTGAATACACTGCGGTCATTGGCCTCCTGACTGACGCCCAACGTCATCATATTCGCCACCTTAGCATCTTCCTCGACTCTCAACTAGTCGTTCTCCAGCTCAACAATGTTTACCGTGTACGCGATCCGTGCCTCTTTCGCAAATACCTGCAGGTTAGGTTATTATCTCGAAATTTTGATTCCATTACATTTACACATATTCCAAGACAATTGAATCAAACAACATATGAAATAGCTAACATGGTGTTAGATTGGCATATATCACATCAAACTACACATACATAAAAACATCTCATACATCCTGTCACAACATATAGATAAGATAGACATCATCATCATTATCAACAATAAACATATGTAAACAACACCAGGATTTCAAAAAAGATGTATACTCATATATATATATCAAGGCCTATCAGGCCATCTGACTGTTTACATACAAAAAATACATATGCCCACAGGCCAGTGCCACACCTCGGTACAAAATCGGCTCACCAGCCTATACAATCAAAAAGATATACATGATACAATTAGGGTGCCTCTATCGCACCCCCAGCTGCCCCTCCCTCAGGAGGCGGTGGTGGCCCACCCCCACCTGCCCCAGGCGGTGGTGCTGGAACACCTGAAGGACCCTCCTGCCCCAGCAGCAGGCATCCACTAGTCATCGCGGCGAGCACAACTGATCGATGCACTATACCCTGCCATGGTGGCGGTAATCCGATACACTGCTCCAAGAACCCCTCATCCTGGATACAGATCCACATGCCCTCAGGCACATCCTGCAACACCGTCTCAAGAAGACAGCGTATATCATCCAAATCCACTCTGACTGCCGTTGGAGGAGCATGCGATGGCCCCGCACCAGGGTCATCATATCGGCGCCTCCTCACCGACCTCTCAGGCTCTGTGGGTCACCCCCGCCTCTCTCCACGTGGAGGTCTCTCCGGCTCTCGCTAAACCGACGCTCTATACAACTCCACCTCGTGCCCGCAAGGTGCCAAATCTGCACATGCACAAAGCAACAAACAACAAATCGTATCAGTATCTATACATCATACATATGAACTGATATATCAAAAGCTAACATCAATCAAGACATACAAATACACAACATACCTAGATGGTCGAAAACCTCCCCAGGAGGCAACACCATGTCCGGGTCCCCCCGGAAGTCCACCCCAGCATAGGGGTACTGAAGTATGACCTGCGACATCTGCTGCCATATCTGCGCTGCCTGCGCAGTAAAATAATTCCCTCCTTCACCACCACCGTGGAAAACTAGAACTGCGGACCACCACCTCAATCGAGGCTCTCGCACCCCAGGCGCCTCTAGAAGAACCCGTGGGCGCAACATCGACACCCTCTCCAGAAACTAGGCTACCAGGATAGAGCCGAACGCAAACTCCCTGGTACCTATGGACCGACAACGGTCCAGCTGCGTGATCATCCACGCGTGCAGTGTCAAACCCCAGGCGAACCGCTCACGACCCACCACCACCCTCTCCAGCACCAGCAGCTGGCCACCACTGATCCGTTGGGTCGCAAGTGACCCATACACCCGAACAATCATCGCCGCTATGCAATGATGCAACAGAAAATCTATCCCGCTGATAATCACTACAGTCCCAGACATGTAGTTCTCGCCTGAGCAATATCGCTCGATGATCTTAGACAGGGGTTTATCCCTCGACAGCACAGGCTCTGCCGACAGAGGCGTTCCTCGGAAGGGGAGCCCGTCAAAAAATAGATATCCTCCACCGTAGTGAAGGGGATCTGCTCTCCTCGCACGAGGAAGCAGTGAAGATTCGGACTCCACATCCGGAGTAGGAACTGGATCAAGTACTCCTGTGCCCATATCAATGGGAACTCAAAGAACTTTAGCAACCCACTGGTTGCTAAAGCCGCTCGAACCGCAGGCCCTGCATTGGCCACAACATCTTGCAACTGTGACCAGTCTCGCTCATACCACCGGACATCCATAATCACTGCTGGTCACTTGCACATAAAACAGATCCCCATATCAACTTATGCAACCATTCAATGCATAAAAAAGACTCATTTTTTACACCGTAAAACTTGCCTCAAAGGCGCATTTTCTTTTACCCACAGGTGCGCACATATGCACGCCTGTTCACTACACAGGCGCACATATATGTGCGCCTATTCATTCAACAGGCGCGCTCGCAAGCGTGCCTGTTCATCGCACAGGCGTGCTCTTGAGCGTGCCTGTCCAAGTTACAGTCGCACACTAGTGCGCGACTGTCCACCTTACAGGCGCGCCTCTAGGGTGCGCTTTAAATTTCCACTCACGCGCACCAATGCACGTCTATTTAGTGGACAGGCGTGCACGTATGCACACCTTCCACTGAATCTCCCGCGCATGCGGGCCCACATCCTATGAAAAAAACCCCTTAAACCCCCTGTACGACCCCCCGTACCTACCCTGCCCCAAAATTGGAAACCTATTTCTATGTAGGATGATCAGACCACTAACCTGATACTCACACACCGTCGATCGGATACCCTATGCTCCCTGAAACTCCAAATCTCCTCTGCAATCTTCTCATCCAGTCACTGTAGCAGCAAGTACAAATGAAGTGGCAATGTGAGCCCTACAGCTATATATAGGCCTTTTGCCAAACTTCCACTCAACATTCCGGGAGCCCAAGGTGTCCGTTTTTCAAATCGTCTTCAGCCACGTGATCAACATCCCATCGCCTACATCATGGCAGTCCCTGGGTCACCTTTCGTTCTAGGCCCCTGGGGCATCCTTTTTTCCATATCATGGTCAGGTACGCACGCGCATAGTCACATTTGTCAAATACAAGCTCATATATTTGATTCTCTTCAGATAGTGTTCACTTTGGGTATTTGGTTGTTATGTGTGTAGGTACTTGCTCATCGGTCGTCAACATCATCCCTTCAGGTATATATTCAGCACTGGCATGTAGTCTATCCCACTGTATTGCATTTACATTTCCAGTCACGCCCTCTGATATTGGCCTTTAGGATCCTCATTCCCGTCTCTGCAGTACCCACACCTCCATTTTGCATCTTCGGTACTGTAACCCGGTAGCATTCTCACCCACATGAGTTGTCCCATTCCTAGCACCCTTTGGCACTTTTGACACTCATGCTGTTTTTCATTGCCCTTTAGGGATGGGAATCCCGATAGTCTTTCATCATGTCATGAATCAACCACATACTCTTTCTCTTCATTTTGCTAGCTTTCCCACATGGACTCCCGGATTATCTCTTTATGGTTCTATTTTTTACCTGCACCTCTGCAGGATCATGAGCCCTTCATTTCATCCACACTCACTTTGCACATCTGCGAACCTACCCTCATTTCACCTACCTCATACAGAAAATCACCAATGGGGCCCCCACCCTTCATCAGTTTCCCAAGACAATTTTGCCCCGCCTGGGGCACACATTTCACACTGGGGCACCCGTTTCTGTATTTGTACATTTCTCCCCAAAATTATTCATTATTTATTGTACAAACACCTTTATTTTCAGTCATTACATTTTTTGTCGTCACCATTAGTGACTTGCTTTCTTTTGGCCACACGCAACCAATGTCACCCTTGGTTGGAGCATTACTTATCATTTACCCTTGCCGACATCTTCCATATCTTCAGAGTACTCCACAGGTCAGTTACCTCTACCATCTGAATTTGTTCACCTTGTCCCGCCTCTGGCACAACTTAGCACCGGTCTTGTCATCCCCCTGACACTCGACCTTGTTACACGGTTGCGGCCACTGTTTCTCTCATACATCCTCCAGCCAAGGGCAGTCTTGAGTCATCCCACTCCTTGACTTCGTCCATTTACCTCTGCCACTTTCTCACCTCAGTAGATTCCACGGAGCCCTTTGCTCCTGGGAGTCGCGTCCCCCTTTTGTCGACATCAACACACTTTTCCAGAAGGGCGACAGTATCTTGATTCTCATTCTCTATTTTAATGAGAGATCTCGAACGACACAGGGTGAAACACCATTTCTCCCTACTGTCGTTGGCCCCCATAACATTCGACGCTAACACTCTCTCATGTTATGGTGGGTCTTACTTTGCGACTATTGCAGTTATTTTTGTCATTTGCCGAAGACCTCTGAACTTGGTAGGGCCATCAATGCCCACATCATCGTCGCTGCTTATTACCGCGATCATTGCCTATTATTCAGAGTATGTTCCTTTGCAGAATTGTCTTCTGCCTTTATCATTACCGCCCCCGAGGGCGCTGCAGTTGTCTACACCAACACTTTCGTCATCTTTTTTTCAGAGTTACATAAAACGAGAATGGGGCATGCCCGCCTCGTTTTTACACAATTGTATATTTTTTCTGCATGTCTCTCAGAAGGTCGAGATACTGGTTCCTTTTTTCTCCAACGGATCGCTCCGAACGGTCCCACTATTGCTTTCCCTTACAACAACATTCTTAGTAGAAGAAACATTGATGGATTTCGGCTATACGTATGCTCCTAACCTCATCCATCAGGGGGCATCTGTTATCATTGAAATTTCATCCGCACATGGCGACAAGAACTCCGCATCGTCAAAACAACAATGAAGTCATTCATGGCACTGAATTAATTTCACAGCATTCCATAAGGGTAAAAAACTATACAAAGTAACCAAAAATTGAAGGGCGCTTTATAGTAGTTTGGTGCGCGCGCACATGCACAGGACAAGAACGTGTTATGCGCGCATGCGCGCTTGACATGTGGCTGTCAGCGAAAAAACCCGCGCACCTGCTAAGACGGTGCATTTATTGAATTGGCCGGCCTCCCAACCACTTACGGACCAGATCCCAATCTTATTTGACTCCCAAATCCGAGTTGAATCCGCAGGGTAGGCGGGTTAATGACCTAATGAATCCCTAAAGAACCCCTTTTCACACTTTGAAGAGGTTACATAATCGCCCGGTGATCTGCTATAAAAATCCATGAAGGAACATTGTTTTTGCAAGGAATTCCAAGTATTGTTATGCTGCTAAGATTGTCAAGGGCTCATTCTTTGACGATAACACATCGACAACATTTCATAGAGCCATTTTCCTCTCCATTGAACGGATGTGCTGGGAGTTCTTTCACTATCAGTCTTATTTCTTCGCATTGTAAGGAAAACAAGTTTGTGAGGGCCTCAAGAGACTTCCTTTGGGGGAAGAAGGAACCACAGTTCCCTTCCTTCATCGTGCTCTAGTTTCATCAATTGATCAACTCAAAACCATTGGTGATATCGGTGTCTTTTTTGTGTTTATTGTTTCTTTATCCATATGTTCACAGTTTCGGTTTGTTTTTGTTTAATTCTTGCTTGTAGTTTATTTTGTTTCCTCTAACCCTTTCCTCCATAGCTGTCATTCTCTACAAGACCCAACAGGGCATGTAATCACCCTCGATTTTCTCACCAGGTGATGAATTGGGTGCGAACAACAGGAGAGTTCACAACGTCGACGATACGAACTGGTATTTTTGATAGTTTGTAAACAATTAACACACAACAGAGGAATGGTTTTCTTATAACTTTTGATTGCCAATCTAGGTTCCTATGAAATTTGGTGTGGAGGTAAAAAATGGCGTTTTAGACTTGTTGACGACAATTCAGGCTGACCCAGTTCGTATTTTTGGAGAAAAGATAAAGACATCACCTAGAGGAAAGTTCACATCGCATGTTGTCACAAGCGTTGCGAACTCTAACAGTTTGAAAAATTCAAGCTATGGGAAGGTTTCTAGCTGTGAAGGAAGGTTAGAATGGTATCCTAGGAGTTATCTTGATATGAGGGACATGTGTTCCATCTCCAAATCAATCAGGATGACATGTTTCAAGAGACATTTATCACAATAGGCAAGATCCTGGAAAATCAGATTTTGTTAGGTTTTTGTTGGAATATTTTGTAACAAGACTCCTAAATGGAGGAGGATCCTATGTAACTCCTTGGTTTCGACCTCCTTAGGGTAGAGAGAGATAATTCAATATAAATGAAATGTTTTTTGATGATAAAATGGTTAGATTCATGAGCCAAGAGAAGAGAGAGCTAGAGGAGGAGTTTTAGTTGCTCATTTGTAAGCTTGAGGGTCTGTTTGTAATGACATTTTCTACCATTAAAGATTCATTAGAGATGTTGTTAGATTGTCTTCTTTGTTTTTCTATTTCTTTATTATCTTCTTGCTTGAATATATTGCAGGTTTTGAGGATCATAGCTTCCATTGATTGATGGATTCATGAACAATAGAGGATCTGTTGTAGCTTTCCCATTAAATCATTGTTCATTGTTTAAGCAAATCTTTATCTATTGCAAAAATGATCTCTGTATAATGGATGTTATTCCTTTTGTCATATTCACTATGATTCTACTCATCATTATATATCCTTTTTTCTGATATACAATTTGATTACCTTTGATCTGTAGGATGTTATGACTCCATGCTCAATGGAAGGCCTCTGTAGACTTTTTGCTACCCTCTCCCTTTATTTCTCAATATTGTTGATCCACCCACTCAAATAATTTTAATCCATTTATATTCTGATAGGTATTGGGCTTGCACTTACAACGGTTTAAGTGTGACTCTTAGTGTTAACATTTTTGGCGTCGTTGTCGGGGACGGAAGTGAAGAAATCTTCCCTGGGAGAACGACATTGAGAAGATCCAACTCTTGATGGTAAATAGGAACAAGACACAAGCTTGACTTCAATATTCTACCTGGTGACTCCAAATTTATTACAAATGAATCTATGGGTGACTCCACTGGTTTGAAATGGACAAGATTCTTGCTCAAAGGTATGCATTTTTTGATTTCACAAATATATCTGGTTTTCCGAATCTTGAGCTTGATAGAAGTGAATGGGAAGGTTTTCTTCCTAGGTTTAGAGGAGAGGATTGGGAAGTGTCATCTAAGTTTTTATTAGAATTTCATGAGTGCATTCTTAAGCTAAAATTTGTACATGAAGATGTCTTGATTAAGTTGTTTATATATTGTTTGGATGGAGCAACTCGAGATTGGTGTAGATCACTCCTGGTTGCTTGTTTTTATTCACTGAGCCATTTTCATGCTTCTTTCATTTGTTTCGCAAAGAAAACTTTTCAGCTGACTTTCTCTATCCAGAATGTTGTCATGAATTCGATTCGTTGAGTAAAGGATTAGGTAGTCATATAGAGTATGTTGTAGTAGAATACACTTTTCATAATGATTGGGAGTTTAATGATCTACAGAGTGATAACCATATTGTAGATACTTTTGACATTGTATCAAATGTATCTACTGTTTTAAGTTGTCATGAAGATGAAATGGTTCCTTTGAATATTCAAATGACAATGAACTAATCGATATATCAACATGTTCTAGTGTTGGATCTGCAACAAATATTAAACAACCTATGATTAGCATCGATATAAGTGAAGGAATCTCGCAACAACTTTCAGTTTTGCAGATAGAGGATATTGGTAACAGTTATAAAACTAGACACGTGCAGAAGCATTTCAGTTTTCAATTGGAACAACATCAGGAAGAGGTATTTCTTTATGGATTTATTGATCCTATTTTTTATTATCTGGATTCTTTGAGCAATACAGATGTCAAATCATTCTTGTCAAATGAAGGTTGGTTTTGTTGTCTTTTCAAACTGCACTTTTATATGCCATGGGTTCCTTCATTTGTCCGATCCAGATCAATAATTTTACTAGTTAATCAGTTTCTTGTATGACTTCATTGGAAGCATGATTTCACTTGATCGAGAAGCAGCACAATTGGTTAGAGTGGGAGTAGGATGAATATATCTCAGTTCTCGATATTTTTGGTTTGCAGTGATTTTGTTTTCAGTTTGTGAATATTCTCAGTTTTCAATAAGGAGCATAGGCACTCTTAGGCATACATGATGGTTGCATAGATGAATCCATATCCTAATGGATAAGGCACTGCAACTGCATGCTTTTGGAAACTCATAGGGAGCATGCCATACCCTATAGAGAAAGATGTTAACACATAGAATTGTAGGGGTCAAAAAGTCATTTTAGTCTTTGTTTTTGAGTCATAGGTTTTTACAGTTTTTATGACTTATTGCTATAGTCATTTTTCAATTTTTTTGATTTAAATAAACCAAGTTAGTTTGGCCTTGGTATAGGGTCTTTGGGTTATGTATTTGTTATCAGGACAATGATCCATGTGGATATGGGTGGCCACCCACCTTTTCCAACTGGCTAAAAATAGTTTTCTGGCAATTTTGACAATTTACTATTTTTATCAGTTTTAACTTCCAGGGATATTTTGAGGGCCTAAATGAAATTTTTTAGAGATTGAGATTATCAATGATATCCAAAGGAATTATTAATCCCCCAAAATTAATCTCCTCGATGATATCTTTCCAACGAGCTATCATACGCCTAAAACGAAGATCATATGCAAAAGTTACGACCCTGGGAAGTTGATGTACTAACTTACCCAAATGGGGCCCACATGACTTTTGGTGCTTCATCTCCTAGGGTTAGGTTTTTGGATGTCTAGGGTTTTTGGCATTCTGATTTATTGTAAAAATGCCTTCAGAGCCTCATTTTAATTATCTTCTTGCGAATGCGAGTAGCCATCGCATCTCTTCTTAGAGATAAGCTGCCACCATTCTAGCGAGTCTTTCACTCTGTATTTTTACAATCTTTGTGCATTTATTTCGCTAATAGAAATCATGTATTACTGTATATCTTTGCCTCTGGTTATATTTTCGATATATCTTTGTTATATTACTATTTCTCTTTCAATATCTCTGTATATTTTTTTGTTATATCTCCACTCTCATTTCGTGCCGAAAATAATCCAGATCAATGGTATCAGAGCAGGTTGCTCTTAATCGTTTTTCAGTGCATGTCCCCGACGAGGTCCGAGTATATCAAATTGGGTCTTGAGGTTGTCTCTCTTGAAGACAATCTCTCTCGCATGACCAAGAAATCCTCCATGGTGTAGGAAAAGGAAAATGATGGAGTAGGCGATCCTATCAATATGTTGCTTGAGCAAGCTCTCACGCGACAGAGGGATGAAATGATGGAGAATTTTTCCCACATCCTTCAACGCCTGCCGATAGTAACATGCACATCTTCATCAAGCGGTCACTTTGGAAGCACCTCTTCTTTCAAGGTACTAGTTAATTTTGATATTTCTGTATTTGAAGGACAGATAGATGCAAAAGCCCTAGACAAATGGTTAAATTTGCTAGAAGGTTATTTCTCTGTTCACAATTTTTTTGACATTGGTGGGAAACTTGCTTGGAGCAAAGTTCCATAAAGGAGTTTGGAATATATGGGTCCAAGTCCACTTGAGAATTTTTTGTGGATGTGGTAAAGGAATAGTATTATCCTGTTGGAAACTATGAGGACCAGTACATGAGATGGACCACACTGCGACAAGAGAGGGGCCAAACAGTTTCAGAGTTCACCAATACCTTCCATACCTTGCGCACCAAGCTGGGTATCAAAGACTCTGAATGATATTTGGTTTTGAAATACTGTGGGGCTCTACACAGATACATTCAAACTGAAATGGATTTTATGGACATCTCATCACTCGGTGCTGCTTACCGATATGATGTTAAAATCGAGCAGAAATTTAAACACCAGAACAAATGGGAGTTTGGGTTTGCAAATCCATAACAACCAAAGTATGATAAAGACGAACCTAACAAAAAACTTCCTGAAAACCAGTCTAATCCATAGGAAAAAAAGGGTCATAGGAAGACGAAGAAGGAAACTGAAAAATGGTGTGATTTCGACAAAATCCCCTGGCACAACATTGATGAATGTCACTCAAAACAGTCATTGGTGGCCGAGATCAAAGACAAGGAGCCAAACCCTGATTTAGAATATGATTCTAAAAATATTGGTAAAATACAGATCATCGACACAGACCCCACTGCTATTGTCGCAACCGCAACAATTAAACCAGAAGAACCAACGGATCCTGAAGAGGGGGAGAACCTTTTTCATTCAAAGATGTGGGCGAAGGGGACCCCGCTGCATTTTATTATTGATAGAGGAAGCCAGAAGAACCTCATCTCAGCAGATTTCGTCAAACAGTTGGGATTGTCGACAACACCACACCCGCAACCATACAACATCGAGTGGATTCGCCAAGGAAAATATGTCTGTGTCAGCCAACAATGTCGATTGTCATACAGCATCCAGCCCTTCAAGGATGAGGTATTATGTGATGTTGCCCCACTGGATTTCTGTGATGTTCTCTTGGGCCAACCATATATGTGGAAGCACCATGCTATTTATGAGTATCAACCCTGTAGTGTCATTGTTACTTTGGGGGGTCATCTCTACAAAATACCAGAGGTAGTTCCGACTATTGTTCCACCTAAACAGTGACGTAAGGTAGTATCTCATACTGCAAAATTCAAATTCTTCATAATCTATTCAAAAGGGGAACATGAGGACACTGGAACCACTACAGCCTCTCCCCAAGCACCTTATATCCAACAGAAGAAGGTCGAAAAGGTTGCAGAAAAGTGTAAAGATTCCTTCTGCATATCGTCCTCTCATGTAGCTCAACTTGTTGAAAAACCTCAGCCTCAACAGGTTCGTGACAGACTTCCAAAAACTGAGCAGCACGACGTCTCTAGCAAGGCAAGCAACTCACCAAGATGCAAATTTAGCAAATGCTTTTCCCTCTCCCCCGGGAACTCAACGCAATGGAGACCATTTATTCCTAAAAAGGGAGGATTGATCTAGGTGGATATCAGTGGCCACCCACCTTTTCCAACTGGCTCAAAACATTTTTCTGGCAATTTTGGCAATTTACTATTGTTAGCAGTTTTAACTTTCAAGGCTATTTTGAGGGACTAAATGAAGGTTTTTCGAGATCAAGTTTCTCAATGATATCCATATGCGTGATTGAGCCCCCAAAATTAATATCCTCGATGATACCTTTCCAATGGGCTATCATACGCCTAAGATGAAGATAGTATGTAAAAGTTACGACCCCGAGAAGTTGATGTACTAACTTACCCAAACGGGGCCCACATGAATTTTGGCGCTTCATATCCTAGAGTTAGGTTTTTGAATGTCTAGGGTATTTGGAATTCCGATTTATTGTAAAAAGACCTTAAGAGCCTCATTGCAATGATCTTCTTGTGAATGCGAGTAGACGTCGCATCTCTTCTTAGAGATAAGCTGCCATCATTCTAGTGAGTCTTTCACTCTATATTTTTACAGTCTCTGTACATTTATTTCATTAATAAAAATCGTGTATTACTTTATATCTTTGCCTCTAGTTATATTTCCGATATATCTTTGTTATATTACTGTTTCTCTTTCAATATCTCTGTATATTTTTGTGTTATATCTCCGCTCTCATTTCGTGCCGAAAATAATCTGAACTAGACAAGGAGTGATAAACCCTCATGAGTCACATCTTTCAAAATCCTTATTATCACATTAACATGTCACCTCCATGACTGTATGAAAGATCTCTCTCTATCACTTTTTATCCATTTTTTTGTCAAGTTAGTTTTAATTTGAGCGCTACCAACTCACTAGGAGAGTTCACAGCGTACTCAAGTGCTCCATTCATTCATTGCCATCATTACCTTTTTGTCATGCTAAGGGATTTCATTGTTTTCAGAGTGTATTTTTAACAAATTTTCAGGGATCAGGTCTTTGGACATCCTAACAGTCTCCTCGAAGCATGCAAATCTTGTTTGAATCAGGTGCTACGAAATGGTGACAGGTGCTATGAACTTTGCTGCAAACTCGTTTCCTTTAACAAAGTCTTCTAAATATTTGATCATAACTTTTGAACGATGACGTGGGTTTTTTTGAATTTGTTTGTGGAGGAGGATGATATTGGAATTGACCTGCTGACAAAAATTCAGCCCAACCCAATTTGGCATTTGAAATATAAAATTAAAACACTAGTGCGCTACGAACTAGCGCTGCGAACTGGCTGAAGAAGAGGAAGGTTTAGAGGTTGGAAAGATTGCAAACATCCTTGTGCAAATTCAAAGATGTCAAAATCAAGCCTAGATTCCCCTGGTACTCCATGAGAGTGTTCATCATGTTTTGGTTGGTTTTCATATTGGTAACATTTCTTATTTTGAACTCGCGGTGTTCATAGACTTCTACGATGAGGTTTCATATTTTAATTGATAACACAGGGAGTTTTCACCAGAGCTAGCCTTTTCTTTATCAAGAGGATTACCATGTCAACTCTGTGGAAATCGACCAATGTTCAAGTAGCAGATGGCAAGGAAGCAAGGAGGATTACTGCTGAGTAAAGATCTAGATAATTTATCCTTTTTGCAGTCTTATCCAGATGTGTAGAAGCGATTCTCAAATGCAGGTTGTATGAAATATGTGGAAAAGTTACAAGAAGGTTATCACCAAGAAACAACATAGGTCTTTGCCAAGTCATATGATGGAAATAAATCTATTGTGGGATCTCTGGAAATGATAATTGACGAAGCTTCCATCGCTACATCAACTGGCTTACCCAGAACAGGCCAAAGCTGGTTTAAAACAACAATGACCAAGAACTTGGATTTCAAGGTATACCTCAAGGAAAAATTCTGAAGCATAACCTGGAAGAAAAGAATCCATGTTTCTTACTTGGAAGATGAATGGAAAGATCTGTTCAAAGGCATTCAATTATACTTAACCTCAAAAGGTAGGTATGACAAGTTAATGTTATATCATTTTAGACTTCTAGATCATTTCACAGGGAAGATCCTTCTGAATTTTCCTTCCTTCCTTCATAAGAGCCTAACCAAAGTGTGTAAGAATATCAGAGCCGAACCTTTAAGCATAAAAAATGCCCTTTTTCATTATGGCCTGATTAAAATGATCATTTTGGAAGAACTGAGACGAAGAGAAAGAACTTGGCTGCACTTTCTTTTCTGGGAAGGTTTTGAGACCCAAACTCAACCTATAATGAAGAGAAGAAAGAAGGAAAAAAGTAGTCAACTCCTCAGAGCAGCTCAAGGAGGAGGAGAGCTCTCCCAAAACCACTAGAGGACAAAAATTCTAGAATAAAGCCCAAGAAAGCTAAAAAGAAACTAGATTTTGAAACAAACTCAAAGCAATCCATAGTGAGAAAGAAAAATGCTATAAATTTTCCATACAAAGATTCAGATACAGAGCCAGAAAAGGAGGATGAAAGTCCAACCATCAAAAGTCCAGAGTACTCAATGGAAATTGCACAGGATTATGAGGCTGTTACTCCCAGAGATGAAGGTAAAACCTCAAGAAAGAACAAATCAAATAAATCACAAAAGATTAAGGAGCTGAAAGAGGTAATAGCACAATAGGAGGTTCTAGAAAGAGTGATAAAGGCAAGATATAAAGCCTTATCAGAGAATTTTGCAAAGACAAATGCATCTTTTGAGAAGATAGCATGTGAAAGTATTAAAGACAAAAAGAAGAAGAAGAAAATCACAAAGGATTATAACATCTTATGGTGGTTAGCTAAGCGCTTGAAGAGGAAAATAAAAAAATTGAAGGAAAATATTAACACACATCCAGATTTACAGGTGCTGGCCCAGGTTGCTATAAATTTGCAGGGAGAGAAATCAAAAGAAAACTGAGTTTTTGATGGAACAACAATTTTGAATATAAAAGGTTTCCTTTTTGACCAAAGCAGACCTTTCACCAACATAGAAGGCGAAATTATAACCAATTAGTTGTTGAAAAGCAAAGCTTTCATCAACTAATTAGCAAATCTTAAGGCGAAATAGCCGGTGAAACTACAAAATGAGAATTTTGGAAAGCTAAGCTGGAATAGAGTGATTTTGGAGTGATTTAAAGGGTAAGTGAGTATCAAAAGATTAATCACCGAATCAAGAAACATTCAATATCAAATATTCATGGAGATGTTGGGGGTGAATGTTTAATTGGTCAACTAAAGTTTTGGTTACAGTTGTTGAAAGATTTCCAGACTTTGAAGACACGTGTCTTTTCCCTCCACGACACATCAGAGACATAGAAGTGATGAAGACCATATCAAGATCAACTAAGAAGACAATTCGAGCCCTAGGAAATAGTTCTTTAATTATCCTATTGTATTCAGTTAGTTTGACTTTCTATATTTAGAAATCTAGATCCAATTTTTCAGGATCTTAGACTTGTTGTAAAGGCTATAAATGCCTATATTTTTAATATATCGAGGTTCAATATTGGATACATTTTGGCTACTGTAATAGACTCTTATTTGATAATAGAATTACAGTTTTCTTTTGTCTTCAATATCAATTTGCTCATGTATTTTGTCTCTCTCCACTTGAATTCGGTTTGTCTTAGCTTCTAAAGACTGTCATCTCTTTATTAAGCTCATAAAATTGAATTGGAGAACATCCTTGCTATCTTGTTTGACCATGCACCTTATTGTATTTGGTTACCAAGATTAGTATTCTTCATCCCCTGTTTAAACTATTTTGTCTAATTATTGATCTCTAAAAGCACTGTCTTATTCAAATGTATGATGAGTTGTCCATTTCATTAGTTATTGAGTTATCCCATTTATCCAAGCATACCAAAATTATCTTTTCTTAAGTTACCAAGCATCTTTGGCTTACAACCCCAAAGAGTTTCTTGGAGAGCTAACAAATTGGTGTCGTTGCCAAGGACCCGAGACTGAAGCTCAACTTTCCTGGGATACGACACAGAGATGATCTTTGAGGATAGACAAAGATTAGGCATTAAATTGGTTGTAATTATCTATCTGGCGACTCCACAAGTTCATCCTGGCTCCAAAGAGAATCAGTACCAGGGTGAATCCACAAGAATCACCTGTCACACCAGTGCCCAACCCAGAACTAATTATCAGAAGAGGAAGATCATTCCAAGGTCAGACTTCAAAATCAGGCACTAAAGGTAATCCTCTTTTTAGTTCTAAGGAATCTACTACATAAAACATTGAATCTTCTTCCACTAAGATTGTCAGTGAAAAAGAAACTGTAACCACTGTAGAAGAATAAGTTATTTCTTATCGACAGAAAAATGTCATTGTTGGAGAAGTGATAGACTCAAATTTGGTTGAAGAGTCATCAAAGACCCTAGAAATAAATCATAGCTCTTCCTCTCTTGAGTCCTTTCATTTAGAACAGAAAGAAGATCATATAAACATCTACACTAGCCTCCTTGCTGAAGAACATCTTCTTCAAGAGTTGTCTGCTAAAGGTGAAGAAAACTTAGCTGAACAACATGAAAATTTCTATAGAGCCTCATATCAGACTTCTTTCCTATTAGAGAATTCACCTTTTTTAAAATTAAATTCCCCTAGTGCTGAGGAATCAAAGAGAAAACTATCACCTCTCTCACCCATAATCATTATGGTTGCACCCCCTCCTTTGACCAAGATGCAACAAATCCTAGCTGTTAGGTATGCACCACTAATATTGCCAAATCCAGTATCATCTATGCCAACAGGAGACTATCATAAGTACATGCCCAAATTCACAGGTGAAGGCGATGTGACTGTTGAAGAACATGTAGAGGCCTTTTATAGTTATGAAGAAAACCTTAACATTGAAGAGGAAGATGTTTAGACCCAAGTTTTTGTCCAAAGCTTAGATGGCCATGCTAGGAAGTGGTTCAAAGAACTTCCTGCTGGTTCAATAGCTAGCATAGAGCAATTGGATGATATCTTTTTGAAACACTGGGATGATAGAAGAGATTTTTGGTACTATATTACTGAATTTTGAAATCTAAGGAAAGAAAATGGTGAATCAGTCTCCAATTTCACTAAAAGGTTCAATAGGATGTACAGTAAAATACCAGCTGAGATAAATCCTTCATATGCCTCTGCTAAAATCACATATGCCAATTCATTTGATTTAGAATTTTGTTTGTTTTTGAGAGAGAGGAGGTCACCTACATTATCTCTGATGCAAGATTCTTCCCTTGAAGTGGAATCAAATATATTGGCTGCTCATAAGTTGAAGGGAAACACTGATAGAAGAAATCCAAGAGATGAAGCTTCCTCTTCATCTAATACTAATCTAAAATTAGATAAGATGGCTAAAATGTTAGAGTCTTTAACCTCTGAGATATCTAAACTCAAAATTGAAAACAAGCAGCTTGTCAAGGGAAGGGGTACTTATGATTATGCAAGTAGAAACCCCAATCAGAATCCAAATAACTTCAGAAGAAATAACTGGCCAATGCATATTTTGTAGAGAGAGAGAAACCCTACTGAGGATCAGAGGATAAAGGCTCCTCTTCAAAATGTCGTGATGGATGAAGATGAAGGTGATTATCAAGAAGACAGAGAGGATAATATTCACTGCGTTGGGGATGATACATGGAAGTCTTATCTGACATAGAATGACTATGAAGAGGCATTGATGATCGAATAGATAGATGAAACTTCTGTTGATAATGGTCTTTTTCAAATGGAAGAAAAGAACATATATAATCTCATATCTAAGTCAAATACTGCCCAACATAATGCACCAACTTCTCATAAGAAGATTGCTACCCCTATCAAGCAAAAGGATCATATATCAAAGAATCAACAAACAACCTCTTCAAAAGTAAAAAAAACCTACTCCTCCAAGGAAGACTGTTGTCCCTGCCAACAACAAATTTAGAAAAATCAGACCCCTAATGACCAACAAAGTGTTTTGAAAGCTCCTTCAAATGAGGTAAAAGTTTCTGATAAACCTTCTTATTCTTTTAATTTTGAGGCTGAAATATAGAAAATTAAAATCCCCATCCCTTTGGTTGAGTTAATGAAGAATGAAACATTCAAGAGAGATATCCTCAAAACTCTTGACCCCAAGTTCATATCCCCCTCCACTAATATTCTTAATATATATGATGACAAGCCAACCATTATTTTGGGCCAAATGATAGAAGATAGAGACGAAAGTTTTCCACCTTTTTATATCTCTTTAAACATTCATGACAAAACATTACATAACTCTCTGTTAGACCCTGGTGCCTCTCACAAATCAATGCCAAAGGTGGTTATGGATGAGCTTGGATTATAGATTACCAAGTCTTACCATGATCTTTTCTCATTTGACTCTCAGAAAGTTAAATGTCTTGGAATGATCAAGGACTTGGTTGTAACTTTGACCTAGGCATCTATGAAAACTATGGTTATGGATTTATTAGTAGCAGAGATCCCGCCTAAATTTGGATGTTTTTTATCAAGATCGTGGATGAAGAGGCTAGGTGGAACTCTTCAAATGGATCTCTCATATGCTACTATCCCTGTTTTTGGAGGAGTAAACAAAAGACTATACAGGGAGTCACATCTTGCATATGTTATCAGTGATGAACAAAATCCATCCAACCATCCTATTTACT
>ML869506.1:0-20450 GCA_009831015.1 Picea engelmannii | reverse complement strand
AGTGACCAAGTTTTGATTGAAGGTTTAGTTGCATCAAAACTAGAAGCTAGTCATTAAAGTACACATCAACAAGTTTGGTCATTGTGTCGAAAGCAATGGAATCATCGAATATTAATAGTATTGATGGGAAGAGTGCATTTCGCATATAATTTCACATCAAACATAATTGGTTTGGCAAGGCATGGTGAGGATGGGGTACAACAAATCTTGTATGAATTGCACTATGGCCATTGTTATTCAATAGGGTGTTTATGTCGTAAAGCATTTCTATATGAAGTTGTGTGCGAAACAATTTGTTCAACTATGAATAATAAGTCGAAAAGTAAGGATTATGTAGCCAACAAGTATCATTGAGAACGAAAATATTTAACACTGTGAGTTGATAGAATTCTTATAAATAAAGTGATTCAAACTATTCAATATTACTCTTCACTATCACTACATGGAAGACAGCGTAAAATCTTCAATGCCATATCTATCAAGGCTTTATTTACCCTACATTAAGTAAATATGACCAAAACTAATTAAAAACTCTTAATTTCAATGAAAGCATATTTTATAAATTAATTATTTAACAAATTTTAATGGTGAAATGAGGTGGCTTAGTTAATATCTCTAAAAATATTGTTGATATTGATTATGTAAGTCTTATGAAAAACAAACTTGGCATTAGGAGTTAACAATGCTCCTCCCACTTTTAGTAGAGTTTACATTTTGCAATTTCTTAAATCATAGGACTCCTAGATAATAGCAAATTAGTTGTTTCTCTTGAATATCAAGAATTGATTGTTCCTCTCAAATATAAATGTAGTAAGCAATTAAAAAAATTAAACTCATCTCGAAAAAGGGATAACTCGGAGTACATTAAATTTTTATATTATTTTGCTAGCCAACAAAAGCAACATGACAAGAATATAAGGTTGAAGTGATATACACAATTTTGAAAAAGGGAGAATTATTTATTAGTTGTCCGTGCACAGCAAGGACTATACTTTTTTTTTATTGATGATCAAAACACGACTTTATATTAGTCTATTAGGCATATAAAGATTTTCCATTGTTTTATGAAAATTGTGTAAAAATATATCTTAAATTTAATATTTTAAAAAGACATTTTTTATAATTTTAAAAATATGTTGATTTTTTAGTTTGTGACTTAAATTAACATGGGACTTAAATCCTTGCTGGTGCATTTTGAATTATAAAAAAAAAAATTATAAAACAAATTAAAGTTAAAATTCATTAGCTTGTAGTTATCAATGTAGAAGTGATATATTTCTACAAGAAAGTACGAAGAAACAATAATGGTGGATATTGGTAATCGATCTCTTTTTTGCTCTTCTTAAGTTTATTTATGTTTTGTTTGTTTATTTTTTGTCTTCATGTTTTTGGACGGTAATTTGACATTTTCCATTTTTCATCATTGCGGCGGCGGCGGCGACGGCGACGGCGACGACAACGGCAACCACCACCACGAACAAGAAAGAAATTCTTCACTCGAGTGCCAACATTAGAGCCTTTATGTAGTATGCTTAAAATTATGCTAAATAGTTTTAAAATTTTAATAAATAATTATCTTTTTTAACCATTCATTTATATGATTTATAATATTATACATGGTCTCATGATGCACTGTAATCCAATACTTCAAATGAGAGGATTAGAACGTGCACAATGTTTATTGAAGGAAAGCATTTTATCAATGAAGTTGATGGAGAGAGTGACATTTTTTATCGTAGAATCGGGTTGTTCAACTAGACTCATTGCTCTATTATGTAGAAAAATATATAATAAAGGTCCTTGAAGCCAAATATTAGTTGGAGGCAATTTTCCTATTCCATAATTCCAAGAATTATTTATGATCTCCCTATTGATTTTAAAACACTTTTTGAGACGTCGTCTCCATTAGCGGTTATTAATTGGAATGACACAATGAGGATTATATTAAAGAGATCACATTTCGCACCAAGCACAGCAAGGTCACGTGATGGCACCTTCTGCTCCCCTTGCCTTTATTACCTCCCTATGAACTCTGCAACTCTTCATTGTTGTGTGATCCCAACTAAATGCTCCAGTGCGCCTTGCGTTGGCTTCACGTCATGGCGATGGAGGTTGTACATTGTCTAATTCTTCTACGCTCGTGTGCAATTACTCTTCATTATCCCTCTTATGGCGACGCCCCTCCCTCCAGTTTGCATCCATCGCCCTCTCCTTTCGACTACTCTTGCACTCTATCGTTCTCTCTAGTACCCACCTGGGTTTCCCTGTTCGCACCTCCCTCACCCTCACGTTCATCTAACTATGCCTCGAATTCGCAGGAAGCCAAAGAGAGGTTCTCTTTGGTACCAGAACAAAGCGGTCATGGCCAGCGAGCACCCACATACCTTCACTCCCGCGCTCAGTTCCTCACCCCCGTCATCCACTCAGTCCTCCTAAGGCCAAAGTGGTCTTCCGCCTCTGTCATCACCATGGGCTTGTCGAGTTAAATGGTTTGACCTTCAGGGTAATTCTCTCGGATTTTATCCTAGACCTCTCTCGGATCTGGCCTCGACCTCATAACTAGCACATGCATGCCCTTCCATTCCACCACCCTTCACTCCTTCGCCACCCCCGTCGCCACCTTTCGTGCCTTCTCTATAGGAATTCAACACTCAAATGCAAGAACTACAATTGAAAGCACCTCGAGGCCAAGCTCTTCTCCAACCGGATTGTGCTTCGTGCCCGCGACTCAGAGATTCGATCTCGATTCTTCAATATTTGGTCTTCGCGATCCGTAAGGATGTCGATGACCTCCATTTTCGGTTGGAACACCTGGACTGGCGCGCAAAGCAAATTGAATCTCTACTTTCAACCCTGCTCTGCTCCCTGCATTCACTAGATTCAGGGACCAATGCCCTAGCATCTCCAAGGGCGTTTCTTGCTCTAGACTTCCAAGGGGAGGATGAACGAGACATGGAAAAACATGCAAAGGAAGTTGAAGGCAAGCAAGACCAACGCGTAGAGGAAGTCGAGAACAAGTAAGTGCACCAGTGTTAATGTTTAAGCTATTATTAGAGTTCTTTTCATTCCAATAGATAACAATAGCATAAGATAGGATCACTGAGAAATACACAATCACAAGAGACACATCATTTATCCTGGGAAACCCTCATGGGGCAGAAAACCCAACAAAACTTCCTTATTATAGATAGCCAATACAATGCCAAGAGATAACTCAAACAAGTACAGAGAGTCCTCTCCCAAAGATGCGCCCCTCTCTCTCTCTCTCTTTTCCAACTGCAGCTCCGAAACTTGTCTCTCAAAATGAACAAGTGAGTGTGTGTCTAAGTGAGGCATTAGCCTACTTATTTATACAAGTCTGGCACATGTGGAAGTGTCTCTTTACTGGCAGGGCCGACTTCTCAATCTGGGTGGTTATAACCACCTTTAATATACTCTAGGGCCTCTTTAATATTCTGCCTATTACAATTACATTTTGACCAATTCGCAAAAGGGGATTTGGTCCTTTACAATAGCCGACATGATCAATCTGCAATGGGGATTGATCCAATGAATAATATATCAAATAATAATCAGAATACACTTTGCAGTTACATTATTTCAACACTCCCCTTAACAAGAAGGGTATTCTTCAACAGCATCAGGCGAGAGAGAGGATTGCATCATCAATAGCATCAGGAGGACAGCATCATCAATATCGTCTTGGAACACTTGATTGTCGTATCTATAAATCATCGAAATTTTTCTTCATCGGAAGCATCGTCATTCTCAAAGGAATGCAATCATCATCTGCATCAATATGAATTAGTATAAAACTAATACATCATCATCACAGCACGAGGCTGGTTCATCATCATAATACTGGAATGGCTTTACGTCACAACTGTCAAGCTGGAAGCACAGTATTCGTCTTTCTTTACGTCACAACAATCAAGTTGGAAGCAAGATACTCGTCTTGCTTTACGTCATAGCAATCAAGATGGAAGAAAGATACTAGACTGGCTTTACGTCACAGCTATCAAGATGGAAGCACAATGCTAGTCTCATCTCATCATCTTGCTTTACGTCACAACAATCAAGCTGGAAGCAAGATAGTAGACTGGCTTTACGTCACAGCTTTCAAGCTGGAAGCACATTACTAGTCTCATCTCAACGTCTTGCTTTACGTCACAACACTCAAGCTGGAAGCAAGATACTAGATTGGCTTTACATCACAGCTCTCAAGTTGGAAGCACAGTACTAGTCTCATCTCAACGTCTTGCTTTACGTCACAGCACTCAAGCTGGAAGCAAGATACTAGATTGGCTTTATGTCACAGCTCTCAAGTTGGAAGCACAGTACTAATCTCATCTCAACGTCTTGTTTTACGTCACAGCACTCAAGATGGAAGCAAGATACTAGATTGGCTTTATGTCACAACTCTCAAGCTGGAAGCACAATACTAGTCACATCACAATAGCTACTCCTCCTTTCGAGGAAGGTCCTTTCGAACTATACCAAGCTTATCTTGAAAGTGTTCAAAATTTACACGAGATAGAGGCTTGGTCAACACATCAGCAACCTGTTCATCTGTGCTAACGTACTGGAGCTTTATGGCTCCCCTCTGCACCATGTCACGGATGTAATGATATCGAATCTCTATGTGCTTTGACCTGTCATGGAATACAGGATTCTCTGTCATCTTTAGGAAGCTATGGTTGTCACATAGGATCACGGTTGCTTCCATCTCTAGTTCAAATAGGTCGGTCAACAACTTACGAAGCCATATAGCTTCGCAGCTAGCAGAATACCCAGCAATGTATTATGCTTCCGCTGTGCTGAGAGCAATGTTGGATTGCTTCCTACTCTGCCATGAGATCATGGTTGATCCCAAACTGAAACAACATCCTGAAGTGCTCTTTCTATCATAAGCACTTCCAGCCCAATCTAAATCAGTGTACCCACTCAATGTGAAATCATGATCTCCATCATAACTGAGACCACAATCTAATGTACCCTTAAGGTACCTCATCACATGTTTTGCAGCCACTAGGTGAACATGTCTGGGTTCTACTAGAAACTAACTCAAGGTGTTCACAGCAAAACAAATATCTGATCTGATGTTCATCAAGTACATAAGTGATCCAATAATTTGTCTATACAGTGTGGCATCAATCAATTCTGATGAAGTGTCGACCAGCAGCTTCAGCTTTGTTTTCATAGGTGTATTCATGGAATTGCACTCTAACATGTTGAATCTCTTCAGGATTTCGACTGCATACTTCCCTTGGTTAAGGAAGATCCTCTCTAGACTCTGCCATACCTTAAGACTTAATAAATAATGCATTAGGCCAAGGTCTTTCATCTCAAATTATGAAGCAAGCCTCTTCTTACATTCGGTGATGAGCTTTTTTTCTCCAGTTAAGAATAAGTCATCCACATATATCAATAATATCATTGGCTCATCGTTCAAGACCTTGAAGTAGAGGTTAGAATCTGCTTTACTCTTGGGAAAGCCCAAGCTCATCAGGAAATTGTTTATCCCGCCATACCAAGCTCTGGGACATTGCTTCAATCCGTATAGAGCCTTCTTCAACTTGCAGACATGAGACTTCATGTATTCAACTTAAAATCCTTGAGGTTGTTTTATATACACTTCTTCTTCGCTGACACCATTTAGGAAAGTTGTCTTTAAATCCATCTGGTGTAACTTCCACTTCATCTTAGCTGCAAGGGCTATGATGGTTCTGATCGAAGTGTATCTGGCTACAGGAGTGAATGTCTCTTCATAGTCAATGCCTTATTTTTTAGAAAAGCCACGAGCTACAAATCTTGCTTTATACTTCTCAATACTTCCATCAGCAGGATGTTTTATTTTGAAGATCCATTTGGACGATACCACATCCTTGCTATTTGGTCTGGGAACTATTTCCCATACATTGTTCTTTATTATGGATTGGTATTCTTCTGTCATGGCATCTACCCATTCTTTCTTCTGAATGGCTTCTTCAAATCAGGTAGGATCCTTCTCTAGGAGATCACACATCAAAGCCATATAACTGGAGAATGGCTTAGGTCTCTTCACATGTCTCGTGGTTCCTTCGGGAACACCATATTTCTCTCCATATTGAATAAGCTCTCTAGCCCAAGTTGACTTTCTCTTATGGGAGATAGTCATCTGAGGAGGTTCTTGAAACTCTACTACATCATGATCTTCTAGAATTTCCTCATCAGGGGAAGTTATGACTTCCCTCACTGGTTCAACATTTTTGGGAACCTCCCTCACTAAATCTGCAATTCTGGGGATTACGGGTTCCTCTTCATATACTTCTTCAAGCTGGCATCTTCTTGATTTTTTGAGCGCTGCATCTTCATCAAAGGTCACATCCATGTTGATCTCAATGTGATGGTGACATGCTATATAGATTCTGAAGGCCTTGGAGACCTCACAGTATCCCACAAATATTCCCCTCTTTCTTGAGGGTTCCAGCTTGTTTCTCTTCTCTTTCGGTATATGTATAAATACTAGGCAGCCAAATATTTTGAGATGACTTACCTCTGGCTTCTTTCCGGTGAGCATCTCTTCTGGGGTCTTGAACCCAAGTGCACTATGGGACAATTGGTTTTGCACATATACGGCTGTCATTGCTGCTTCTGCCCATAAGCACATAGGAAGATCTTGATCGTGGATCATGGTATTCACGACTTCCATTATCGTTTTGTTCGGGATTATAGGTTGTAGTGAGTTCCCTCTTGATCCCAACATCTTTGGAAAAGTTCACAAACTCTTTTGAGGTGTATTCTCCTCCATTATCTAACCTAATTATATTGATCTTTCTTTCAGAAAGATTCTCTATCAAGGCTTTGAATTCCTTGAATTTGTTGAACACTTCATCTTTAGATTTCAAGAAATACAATCAGGTCTTACGAGAATAATCATCAATAAATGATACATATTATACATACCCACTAATGGAGGACGATGGAATTGGGCCACACACATTTGAATGAATAAGTTCTAGGACCCCGTCTGCTTTGTTGTCTCTCTTCGGAAAAGGGTTCTTGATGTTCTTCCCTTGTGTGCATCCATTGCACACGCCTTCATGGTCAACCTTGAGTTCTGGTAGACCTGTGACAGCTTTGCATATGTATGGTAGCGCCTTGTAGTTGATGTGAGCTAATATTCTATGCCAAAGTTCACATGGATTCTCAATGGTGTGGGTCATGGCAGCTTCTGAGTGACCCTTTAGCTTATACAAGCCACCTTCTTCTTTTCCAATGATGATTGCTTCTTTCATGGTTTCTCCTTTAGCCCACATAAGAAATTCTCCATCTATGAAGGCAACTCCGAAGCCTTTCTTCTCTAAAGCTGATATGGAGAGTAGGTTCTTTGTCAAACCTGGTACATAGAGTACGTCCTTCATCTTCATTGAATTCCCTGAATTAAGTTTGTAGTTTGATTCTCTCACTCCCTTGATGGGATATTGGTAATCATCTCCAAGTGTCACTTTCTGAGAAAACTTCTTTTCTGAAATGTAAGAGAGAATATCTCTTTGTCATGTCATATGCTTGGAGACACCACTATCAATGAGCCAAGTGTCCTCTCCAGGTGTTACCGATCCTGAGAGGGCCGAGATTAATACATGGTCTTTAATTTGTTCTCTTAACATCTTTGTGGGTGGCACTTCATCTTCAACTGCATGGGCATGGTGCCTCTTTTGTTTCCTCTTGTATTCTTCTTGTCTAGTTGGACAAAATTTCGCAATGTGTCCCATCTTGTCACAGTGGTAGCATTGTATGGATGAGTAATCTCTTTCCTTTCGTTGTCATTTCTTCTGGAATCTCCTTGGATGAGATTCTTTATGGCTAAATTTGTTTTGGAGTTGAGACTCTTTGTAAGTCTCTTTCTAGAAGTAAGACTTCTTTCTTCCTCCTTTAGTGCGAGTATCTAGGGCTTGATCTTCATCTCTTGCTAGTAAATACTCTCAGTTAGCTACTCTTGTTTCTTCTTGGATGCATTCTTCTCATAGACCGTCAAACTTTAGTTTCTCCGTTCTTGCACAAATCGTTTGGATGAATGCATCCTAAGGTCTTGTGAGACCATTTAGGGTCGTCATTATAAGTTCGTCTTTGTCTATAGTATCTCCAATTGCTTCTAGTTGTTCTTTGAATTGGGATATTCTAGAGAAGTATTCTTGGATTGATTCTCCTTTCTGCATTCTTGTATTCTTGAGCTGAGTTCTAAGATTCATCTTCTGGTTTATGTTCTTTCCTTCATATAGTCTGTTTAGGGCATCAAACATTTCTTTCGGAATCTTCTTTGATGACACATAGGGAATCAGGTGATCTTTGATTGAATTTGCAATGATTCTTTTGGCCCTGATTGTGTCCTTTTGGTGCTTTGCTTTCCCTGCAGCATCATCGGGCTCCGACACTTATTCTTTGACGAATCTTGCTAGGTCATTCTCTTCAAGAGTGAGACCAATCCTATACTTCCAGGCACGGAAGTTGTCCACACTTTCTAGTTTGTCAACAAGCTTAACGCTTGCAGACATCTTCTACCTGAAGCTGGGAAAATGTCCAAAAAATGAAAGTGTTCAAAATCAAATTATGAACTTACCAGGAGGTGCGCTTGGTTGAGGCGAGTAGCCTGGTGTGCTTGGATCTGAGAAAATCCAACTTTTACCCCTCCAAACTTGATCTACGGATTTCGGGACTGGTGCTTCTGGTTTTTTGGTACTCTGGTACTTCTGGTTCTCTGGTTTTCTGGTACTTCTGGTTCTCTGGTTTTCTGGTACTTCTGGTACTTTGTGAAACTAGGGTTAAACTTTCCGGGAGATCTAGCCACTGAAAAGGTGCATTGAAGGTGCCAAAATGATCCTTGGGGGAGGGCGCACTTTTCTAGATGGTTTTAGGGCTAAAATACCTCACCAACAAAAAGCCCTAATTTGCATGTACGGCAACAATGACGTTTTTCACTTTCTCTTGTGAAAGATGTTCTCTTCAGCTTAGCTCTGATATTATGTTAATGTTTAAGCTATTATTAGAGTTCTTTGCATTTCAATAGATAGCAATAGCATAAGATAGGATGACTGAGAAATACACAATCACAAGAGACACATCATTTATCCTGGGAAACCCTCATGGAGCAGAAAACCCAACAAAACTTCCTTATTATAGATAGCCAATACAATGCCAAGAGATAACTCAAACAAGTACATAAATTCCTCTCCCAAAGATGTGCCTCTCTCTCTCTCTTCTCCAACTGCAGCTCTGAAACTTGTATCTCAAAATGAACAAGTGAGTGTGTGTCTAAGTGAGGCGCTAGCCTCCTTATTTATACAAGTCTGACACATGTGGAAGTGTCTCTTCACTAGCAGGGCCGACTTCTCAATCTGGGTGGTTATAACCACCTTTAATATATTTTGGGGCCTCTTTAATATTCTGCCTATTACAATTACATTTTGACCAATCCGCAATGGGGATTGATCCAATGAATAATATATCAAATAATAATCAGAATACACTTTGCAATTACATTATTTCAACAACACCATGACAGTCGGCAGGCGCACAAGTGTCAGAATGCTTGTTTTATTTTTACTAATGTTAGTTGTTTCTGGAAGATTCTTCATAAGCAGCTGGAGTCTAGCCATGTCAATTATGTGGGTCTGTTAGAAGATAAGTTTTTTTTTTGTTCATGGTATGCTCTTCTTTTGGTTTACAATATGCATGAATGGGTCAGTCGAATCGGTTTCCCACATAGGGCGATTCAAACAAATATGTTTAATTATTACCGATTTTTACAGCCAAGTGTCAGGCTGAGTTGGTTTCCCTTTGGGGCAACTCAGCGCATCCAAAACTCGATATCATGTCGATACTATAATTTTTTGCTTCATCATAGTTAAGTTAATATATAGCTTCTTACTTTGAAAAATAAAATAAAAATTAAACCTAATATTATATAAAATTTATATAATATAAGTTTTATTTAAAGTTTATTATAGTTTTAATTTTTTTATTTTTAAACTAATATAAATTGAAAATAAAAAATAAAATTTTAAATCTCAAACTTTTAAAAATTTTACCATTTGTATTTTTAAATGGTTAAAATGTAAAAACAAAGTTTAAGTGTTTTTAAATTTTTTTAAATTTAAATGTTTTAAAAAATTAAAAAATATATATTTTTAATTTGAAAAATTTAACTAGAGATGATTTTTATTTAAAGTTTAAGATTTTTTATTTTTTCATTGTGGTTCATTTTGAAGACTATATCTACGGAATAATGCACATCATGTTATCTACGGACAATCAACTTATGGCTAGCTATGGTTAGCTTATAATTATATTGGTTCATAATGAGCAAATGTCATCAAAGCGAGATTTGAACCCAGGTGTGGTGAATACAAATAATTCCTCCCAACCATCCAATCTACACAAAATTTAAGATAGTTTTACTTTTTAATTTTTAAACTTTATCAATTAATATATAAATTAGTGTAATTTTTGTATTTTTTATTTTGGTTATTATTAATTTATTTCGTATAATTTATAATAAAAAATGTGTTTTAAAAAAAAAATACTTTAAAATTTATGTTTAGATTTAGGTTTTTTTTATTTTTTATATGGTTTTTTGGTGTTATTTTATAATTAAAAGAAAAAAAAATATTATATTTTGATTTAAATTTTTCATATATGTATTTTTGAAATGTATTTTTGAAATCGTGTTTAAATTTTTCATATATGTATTTTTGAAATCGTGTATATATATATATATATATATATATATATATATATATATATATATATATATATATATATATATATATATATATATATATATGTTTTTAATTAACTAATTCAATTATTTTATGATTTTGTTTGTAACATTGTTTATTTTTTACAATATGGTTTTAGAAACATTGCAATTTTAAGTTCGAAACAAAAAATGAATGTATTATTTGTATCACTACGTTTTGATATAGCCTATGATTTTGATATAGCGTATGGTTTTAGTTTGTAACGTTAACGGTGATCAAGGTCACAATTTCAAACAAGTAGTAATATTATCCTTGGGAAAAAAGAGTGTTATCGCTAGAACTAAGGTTTGTTTAGAAGGTCGATTTTAAGGTTTTTGTTCGTAACAATACCTGTTGTCAATACGATGATTTCAAAAAAGTTGTAATTTTAACCTAGAAAAAAAAAAAAGGTGATGACGTGAAAACCACTTTTTGATTCGAGAGTCGATTTTAAGATTTTGTTTGCAATTTTACAAGAATTTAAAGCTATGGTGGAAGATTGTTATAATTTTAAACTCGAAAAATAAAAGGTGCTACCAGTAACACCACTTTTTGATTTGGGGGTGGATTTTCATGTCTTTTATGCAAAAATATGGGTTTTAAGGGATAGAGTTCTCGTTAAGTTGGTAACTTTGTTTCAAAGAAAAATACAATAGCAGCATGATTGTTGCATAGAAGTATTATACGTTCAAGAGTGGATATGAGGTAATCTTGATTGCATAAACCCCAATTATAGTGCATGCTTGTTGTTTTGAAATGTCTAGAAGTAGTTATGATTGGTTCATTACAACATAGATATGGAGGTTATCTGAGATGGTACTTGTTGTTTAGTTCATTGTCTATTTAGGTGTGGAGGTTATATGGGATGGTACTCATGCAATCTTAGTAAAAAATTTATGATCGAATTCCGGTTATGGCAAAGTGTAAAAGATCGAAATTGTATAACTTTTAGCCGTCTTTGTTTCTTTCAAGTTGACTTTAGGAGGAGATTCAATGCTCAAGTCAAGTTAAAGCAGGTGGACAGTGTCTAAGATCGAAGAGTTGAGTTAGGAGGATCACAAGCCTTCAATTCTAGTCCTAATCCTAAATCATGGGACTTGGAATTGATACTCCTGCATCAAATGATAGTAATAGCAGTGCAAACAATGAAGATCTAGAGAATTCAGTCCCATCTTTTTCCGAAAGGACTCTTAACTGGTTGGTGAGCAAGCAGAAAAGAATTGTGCATGCATCATCAGGATGTAGGAAATGTCAAACTATAGAGAAACCTTGACTATTTGGTGAGTAGGAAGAAAATGCTTGTACATCTCCATAATATTGTATTCCTCTTTTAATATTGATGACCTGTTATTCTTGCTCAGACTAGATTTCGTTAGCTAAAGATACATAGCAAACAATGATGTGGACTTTTTTTGTAGTTGTTACAAGGAGTTGCAAAATATTGGACTCCACTGTAGGTGAGTCCAATTGAATATGGGCATATTTCTCATGCCAAGAGTATTGGTCTGCTTTCCATCACACATCTAACATGATAGCTTGCCCTTGTCTCTCTTCCATAACATTAAAAGACCCTTATCCACCGGGCAAAAATAGTTGTTTATGGAATGCGACCTCTTCTAGTCATTTTCATCCATAGCTGAAGTGTTGTTTCAATATTGCTGTCTTATAGAGGCCTTCAATTAATAATGTATATGCAGTGGCATAATTTGTATGATATTATGAAGATGTGATGCCCAAGACATGATCTTCTTTTGAAATTCTAGAGTTGATTTCAATTCTCCTGCCATACAATTCTAGAGCTGAAATGTGACTGTCTATATGTATTGAATAGGTAATTGAGATGGGAAATACTATGAAAATCAACATTTCAGCTAAAAACTCCTGCAAGGTTATCAATTCTTTACTCAAAGCCACGAAACGAATTATGCCGAGGAACACCATAGTATAAGGAGGCCAACAAGTATGTTTGATCTCTTCTAACAACTTTGGGCTTTAAAAAGCTTTCCTGCCCTGCTACAGTGATCTAACATAATTCCGGGCTTTAAAAGGATTCCCTGCCATGCGATAGTGATCTAATAGAATTTTCTTCTAACAAATTCATTACACATTTGTCCCGTAGAGACATCCTATGAAAAGAGTGTAATTATTTGTCCTTCTACACTACTGTTAAAGGTAGTGTGTCTAAATTATTTGTTGAAACCTCGTGCATCCAAGGCTTGTTGATTTCAGAAGATCAATTGGCTCTTTGTAGGGAACTAACTTTTACGAATTGATATCTAATTTTGGTCGTAGTTTAAAAGTTCTAAGTTTTTGAGTTTTTTGTAACTATTATTAGAATCTGATAATCTAATTATTGTCAAAATCACAACTTTACATTATTTAAATACTGTTTTTGAATGTACAAATAAATTCAGCACCTTCAAAAACTCTCAAGACACTTACAATATATAATCTTAACCACTAAAATGAAATCTGCAATTTTCTAAATTTTTTAGACATAACTTATCAAAAAAAATAAAAACATAAAACATTTAAACTCGTCCTAACTTTAAGATTTCCAACAAAAAAAAATTCACCCTCCAAAGCACGCCTAACCTAGGAAATTGAATTGCTGTGGATTTATGCATAAAAAAATGTGATGTAGTGTGACCAACCCTATGAACGCTAGAAACAAGGCACATAGTTTATTTAAGAATGTCCTGGTTAGTTCTCATTCTCAGAAGCCAATAAAAAAGTTGTGTAGTATAAATCTGTGTATCTATGCAATATGTATAATCTGAGTTTAGCAGAAATTTCTCATCTTCTTGAGCATGTCTGCTCTGAAACGCCAACGTTACAGATTGTCCAAGAGCTTATGAATCTGCCTTCATTTCTCTTTTTTATTTTCCCTTTTTTGGAGGGATAGATCGAGCTATCCAGCAACTTGTCGGATATGGTAAACCTTATTGCGTTCTTCTCCACTAAATGTGAGTTATTTGTCTCGATGGAAATATTTACTATAGGGTACTAGTGAGAGTTCAAATGCATATGTTATCAAGAATTAAAATTTTAAATAATCTCTAAATTACATTGAGAACTAAGACTCGTTGAACCACATTCCTGCCAATGAAGTATCCTTGCCAAACATAGCCAAAGGGTTCATACATTAGCACAAGCCCTAGCAATACAGAATTTACAATGTTCTTAAATATTTTCCATTTGATAGTGGTTTGAACAACAAACTTATCATTGAAAGAAGAAAATTCTCAGATTAGGAGAGGGGTGAAGTCACTATTAAAAGTAGAATGGTACTTTCTTTTTGAAATGAAAGATGGCATCAACAAAGAGTCAAAAACTTTGTTGAGGTTTATGAAAAAAAAAAAATTACCAAGCTACTTTGCAATTCTTAAGAATACCATTTGTCATGACAAGGGAGTGTAGTTGCACCTTAATTGTTAAAATATGGCTCACCAACATCCATCCTAACAGAAGAGATTGTTGATTGATATATTAATCCACCTATCTTAGGGTTCACCATGTACTCACATTTAATCCATCTATCTTACGGTTCACCGTGTACTCACATTAATCCATGTATCTTAGGGCTCACCATTTACTCACATTAATCTACTTAAATTAAGCTATAATTATAAACTTAGGAAATTGAATTACAATGGATTTATGCCTAAAAGATAGATGAGTACTTAATATAGCTGAGTACTTAATATATTATTATCATTCAACATTTCACTAACACAATTTTGAAACTTATAATTGTTTAGAAGTCATGGTTGACATATGACTTTGTTGACAATCCTTCAAGTATTCCTAAGTTGTCTTGAATGGGAATTGCATATCATATTTATGGTTTAAAGTTTGCCTTGTAACCCTCCCATGATTTTCTTCAAAATTTGATGTAGGCTTGAATTTGAATATTTTTTAGTACAACAGGAGTGGGAGGTGCAAGGGGATCATTCTGGATCGCAAACTAGAAACAATCTTTCTTTGGGATTTAGAAGAGTCTACAAATAATCAAGTTGAAGCCTACGCACTCCTCCCATGATTTTCTTCAAAATTTGATGTAGGCTTGAATCTAAATATTTTTAGTACAACAAGAGTGGCAAGTGCAGGGGGATCATTTTGGATCCCAAACTGGAAACAATCTTTGCTTGGGATTTAGGAGAGTCCACAAATAATCAAGTTGAATCCTACACACTCCTACAGGGTCTTCTCTTAGCAATTGAATTGGGAATTAAGAACTTGATTATCATAGGTAATTCAAGCACAAGTACTAAACTAATGCTATAAAAATCTCCCTTCTCTGGTAACAAAATCACCTCCATTATAGCTCACTCTCGTAAGGAAGCCAACAACTTTCAAAAAATATCATTCTATCGAGTCCCCCAAGATCACAATCATCAAGCAAATGTATTAGCCAATGAGGCCACTTCTCTAAAAGTTAGGATGCTTAGGGGAAAAGAGGGTTTGTTTTATAAATCAATTCTTTAAACACCCATATATCTCAAAAGAAGGCACATAACACCACATTAATGCATCACATATTTCAACAACAATGCAACAGATTGCATATGAGGTGTGCATATATGAAAATACCTGCACATCTCTCCTTCGCGTGCCTAAACTTAATTATGGCTCATCCTTTGAATGTTGCATTGAGGTTTATCCCCAAGGTGGTGAAATAATGGATTTTGATCTGGGAGAGCACATCGATGGTTGTAAAAAGGCTTCCTTACTAGGAAATCAATTGGTAAGAATCTCACTCGGTCTATGGATTGTTTTATGGAATTTTTTCTTGAAGGATTTAGGTTCAAAACGCATCCTACATGTGTGATCTTCACACGCTGGCTTTTGAAATTTCTCTAAGTGTTTGAATTTACAAGGTTAGTCCATCTTGGGGTTGATTTTGGTACCCTTTAGTCTTTTGGGAGTCAATTACAGGGGATTGTTGTCTATTGGTGCTCTTGGACATCCTGGCCTCAACAATTCACGAGCGTTAGGTGGCCTAGCGGTTTTGTCTGGTTGGTTGTGCAGTGGAGCTTTTCTGGTGCTTTGGTTTCAAGGTTTTAAGTTGAAGACTGAGCTCATTCCTATCAAGAGTTGGCAATTATGTTGTGTTTTTTGTATTGATTTCATGGATTACGTAGAGGCCAATAAATTTAGAGAGCCTGCCATAGGCATGAAGAGTCCATCTAATGCAATCAGACCTCTCCTTTCTTTGTGACATCAAAAGTGCACGAGAATGAACATCATTACACTTCTCAGAATACCATAACCATGAACACATTAGCACAACAAAAACAACAAATTGACACCTTGAAATCAAAGTGTAACATGCTCAGGAATTTGGGTGCTCGATCTAAGCAAAAGTTTCCAATGAGTAGCCTCGAACTACAGGATGTCTACAAACTCTATTTATTCGAAGTTCAAGGAGGATGATATGATTCATAAGATGCTTGAAGATATGGATATTGGAAATTGGAAGTCTCATCCAACCAACCTAGGGCTGGAAGAGGTTAATAGTCACCATGCCTTTCGCTAAATATTATTTTATACAAAGTAATTATAATTTTAGATGTTTTTCAAGGAAGTATACTTGTAAGAAATATTGGGATGTAATACTTTTGGACATATCCATACTCTGCTTTTGGCAAATAAAGAGCTAGTTATTTTCTCTTAAATCTAAGGCTAGTAGTATTTGTCATCTTGTTATTTAGCTATAGCGACAACTTTTATAATACAAATTCTCCCAGTGTTAGTTTAAAAATATATATTTTTCAATACATAAAATGCTACCTTACTAGTTTCAAAAAAGAATAGAGACAAATCCAAAGTCATGTTTGCTTCCTTTGATCAATGCAATATTTGGCAATTGTGAGGAGCATATTAAAAAATATTTGTTTTATAGATTAATTATACCCTTGATCCAAAATGGATCATTATATAATTTGTCATCTATTTTGATAGTTTCTAAGTGGAAAAATTGAAGCTATTGGCCTGTAGGGACCATTTTAAGGGTAGGGTTTGCTTTGGTGATTTGGGGTCCAAAAACTTTTGGATCCTATTTGGGGCATCAAGTGACATTTTGGGGGATCAAAACTTTGCAAACAAACTTCCTTACCTCTCCATACTATTCTACACATCAAGAGCTTTCCAATAGTGTAAAGATTACCTCAATTGGAGTTCGTATGAGGAAGTCATGCCTCCCGCAAGTTGACCTATCATATTGACCACCATGATATTGAATGTATGCAACATCAGCTTCCATTACTCACACATGTGGAGCTAGTCACAAGTGGACTTTCAAGAGGAATCTAGAGGGTCAAAACCCTAACCCTAATCAAGAGTTGAGGGATGCAAAAACCCTAACTCTAACTCTAGACGACTATTAGGACATTGTTAAACATTGGGCTACTAGGAAATGAAGAGGTTTCATTCTTATTGTATTGAGTATTGTTCCATAGTAGAGTAGAGCATTGAGAGTGGGATTTTGGAGTAGAATAGAGAAAATGGAATATCTTGTGGAAACAATATACATGGCAACTCCATAGTGAGTGCACTTTATTTGTATTTTCATTTCATAACTAAGAAGAAAAGAGCAAGGTATAGGCCTCACCTTCTACTTGGGTTTTTCCCAAATTGGGTTTTCTCAGGGTACATCTTGTGTTGATTGTGAATGGCATGTTATTTTCTTAGCTTCTTTCATTTCAGTTTTAGAGTATTTCAGCTAAGTTAGTAAAATTAAAATCTTAAATTTAAATTAAAACACCACATAATAAGAGATTGCAAAATCTTTTAAGATATGTTGTGACAAATTGTTCTAATGGAATATCCAGGGAAATTTATAAATCAATACCAACTGCTTATAGGTCTCTACTTCCTATAGGTTACAAGTTTGAAATGAAATGAAGAATTGAAGGTTTCAACTTTCTACACATTGGATGAATTTTACTAACACAAAACATTCTAGTTGGTTGTGGTTTTAGCATGTAATTTTTTCAATGTATGAACACATTTTACGAAAGCACATTAGTTGCTTGGATTCAATTCAGAGCACTTCATGACATCCTTTCAGTACCCTGCAAGTTTTCAACCTTCAACATGGTTCAACAATGAAATGGAACAATGTAAGAGGAATCCAATAAGCCTTGATAAAAAAGAATCTAAACAGTGTTAGTGTACTTTTCCAATGCATCCAACTAGTTTTAGCTATAATCTCACATAGGCATCCTTATCTTCCTAATTGTCACAACTATCCTTTGCTAAAATTGGGCCTACTTGGGCCTACTCGTGTTATTATATATAGTAGGCATTCTATTGTATTGAATAACATAAAAGATATAAATATTTATTATTTTTATTGTTGTTTTGTTTTATGGAATCTAGGCTCATTTATGATTTGGGATAGACTTGAATTTCTAAATGGTATCAAAGCGGGTGCTTCCTACACTCCATGTTTGTGTGAGAGGTATTTATCTCTCATTTCTTTGCTACCTATCTTAGCCCCCAACTTTTGTTGCTATATTGGATTTCATTTATACTTCCAGATTGGGGCCTTCATTCTCAAATTGTCGCATTGTTTCCTTGATTTAGAGAATCCTAGCTCTCATTTTTTTTATCTTATGTATTTTCTCCTTCAGGATCTACAACCGACCTCATGGTTTGATCTGTAAAATGATCTGTTTGTAGCTCGTTGGTGCTCATCTCCTACATGGATCGTTGGTTCGTTGGTACCTCCTTTATTAGACGTGCACCTCCACGTGTGAGAGGTCTGGATTGGTTGCACCTCAGATTGATATTGTGGCTCTATGGAAATGGATCTGCTACATGAATCCTTTTTTGTTGGTGCAAATCATTATTTTTTCATAATTAGATCAGATTCTTCATTGCCTTCTCATGGTAGATAGATCCAGGTCATTCTTTTCCTAAATGGATTGTGTGCATCTATCACAACCTCATATTTGTGGGCTACAACTGTATATTTGTGACGTCCTTTCAAATTTGTGAACTGGAGCAGGAGGATTTGAGCACTGATAAGACCATGGCACCATCCAATCTCTTTAGAGAGGGGCTTCCTTGCTACAACTTGTGGGGATCAATTAAGTGACAAATATATTCGCTAGCCTCTATGTTTTTTATGGTGACTATGTAGTTTGTTTTCTAGGCAGCTTATAAGACCTGTATGTGCCCTCACATGGTTTATGGATTTTGTGTAGAAAATCTCATGATCATGCGGTTAATCTGTGGGTTCTCCTCTGATCTGTACAGAAGTGGATTGTTTGGCTCATGCTAATTGCAGTTTTGCACCAAAACAAAAACATGTATATGGTGATCTTGGATATTGGGAACGTAGTGTTGCTTTGTTGCATATTAGGGTGTTGATGCCATCGTGTATTGCACTCTATTGCAATGTTTCCATTGTGGTTGCAATTTTTGGTTGCTAGTAGCCTACCTTTTTTTGGATACACCAATAGTGATCTTGTTATTCTCACTACCCATTTTTAATGGGATTCTTGTCATTTTGAGCAGTTGAAATCCTAGCCTTCATAATTATGAGCACTGAGTGATTTGGTACATCAATGGGTCATTCAATTCTCTTCAAATCGTGTGGACCCATGTGGCCTCCTCGACAACTATATTGTGATGCACCCATGTGGCCTCCTCGACAACTATATTGTGATGCAATGATCATTTGGTATATGTTTTTCCATATGATTATGGTTGGGATATTGGTACATGTTTCCTTTATTTGATCGAGGAGACGTAGCTATTATGTTGGGCCAATTAAAAAAACTTTATTTGTATGTAAAAGAGTTTTTGTTTTTTGGAGGTTCATGGCATAATTCTTTGTCAATTTATTGTATTTTGGAGGTTATTGGTGTTTTTTTTTCCATAATTCTTCGATGAAGCCTCCATTTTTGTCCTGTTTGAGGCGTTGAGAAGAGCTTATTTCTCTCTTTCCAACAGTTGGTTGCACACCAAAATTGATGTCTTTTTGATATTTTTATGAGCTAGATAAATTAATAGAATTGATTCCTCACTTGTACACGGGTACCTATCATGGCCTTGTTTTTCGGGACCCGTATCGAGGATTGTTTTCCATGATGTCCTATATTTTTGGTACCTCTCTTTTTCACCTTGAGTAGTGGATTTTGGGCCACTCATGCAAATATTCTTAGAGTGTCATTGGTGTTTATCTCCATGACCAACCTTGTTTTTCATGACTTGGAGCTAGCCACTTTCAAGTGTTTTTTGCATGGTTGTTCAGCATCGATGTCATGTTCAACTAGCACCTCCATACTTTTCCATCATTTGTGACATCCATTGCCATCATCTACGACCACCTAGTTCAACATTATGGGGGATGGTATGCAATGCATCCTTGGGTGATTCTTTATGCTTCACTATTTTGTTCGACATCAACTATTCTTTAAGAGTGAGCCTCGTATTGAGCATCGAGTCATATTTTAACTTGGAAGTTGCAATGGTTAGCGACCTGTGCACTCTGACAAGATGGATTGGCCTCCATAAGGACACTCATTTTATGATGCTTTTGTACATGAGTACTTGATCATGATTTTTTATTTAGGACTCATTTCAGAGGATTGATCTATTTTCTTGAGAAGTTTGAAATTTGTAGTTCAGATTTCTACATGGATCTTTGATGGCGTTGTC